>CAWZYM010000352.1:0-31857 GCA_963966185.1 Rhabditoides inermis | reverse complement strand
GGGAGGGGGAGAGAGGATAAGAGAGGATGGATACGGCTTTATTCCGGCGGTTGCAACACATGTACAGAACATGACTACATATCATCACTGGGGGTTAAAGTGAGGGGGCAATTGGAAGGATGGGTCGCGTGGGCTGTTCTCCTGGGCGAAGAAGACGTCGTCCCAGCTGCAGGGAAGGGCAGGAGGGGGGAGGGACAGGAAAGGGGAAAAAACGCTGCCGCACGCGGTCCGCGCTCGACCAAGAGAACTGCTCTGGGAACTAAAAGCTGAAACGTAGTTAGATTATTTCTGTCTAAGGATGACAGTTGGCAATGAAGATGACAAGAAGATCAGACGGGCGGGCCAGTGACACAATCATACGATGTATGTAAATCAGGGCTTCGATGGAGTGGAGATCTCTGGGAGCTTGTATTCGTAATCGTGACGGGTTTCCAAATCAACAATTGATAAATATTAATCAAAATGCATGTCATAACTATATAGATAATTTTCAGAACTCAATTCACATCAATAAGGTGGGGGTGGAACAACTATATACCTTCATTTGACATGAAACAAAGATTTAAATCATATTTTTTTTTTCTATGTTGTCTTTCTGATTTGAGTTTGTGTTATATGATCAGTTTGAACAATATTGTTTTTGTATTTAATGTGTTTTGTTCATTGTGATGTTTTTTGGTTGAAAGTTACGTGTTGCATAGTGCAAACAGTGACATTTGACAACATACTATTCAAAACAAAAAGTTTAGTTGAAAATTGAAGTTTTTTCTTTAACAAACCATCTACTTTAACTTGGAAGAACTTTTTAAGGAGAATGTATCACTACAATGGTATTACACAATTCGTGCGATTTCTTTCGCAGCTGTCAATATTTCCGCATATATAACAAAACAGTCCTGCATAAATCAGAAGATCTATTCACAACCAGCTCACTGTTACGCCAGCAAAACTTGGTAAAGAGAAGGAAAGAGGAGGAGAGAGAGGGAGAGAGAGAGAGGAAGGGAGGGTGAAAGAATGTAACGTCGAAGTAGATCGTGTGCAGGGAACGTTTGATGCGTTTGATCGGTTAGTTTTGACGGACTTACGGTGAACAAAAAACGTGCCTTTCTGCGACCGCTAACATCAATTGGACAAATGAGCACACTCATCATCTCATCGTTCTTCTCGTTGTCATTTCTTCCACTTTTCATCATCCAGACTGGTCGAACCGACGGCAGAAGACAAATGCTGTGATGTGGACATTCTACCATGTCAGTGACTCTCTCTCTCTCTCTCTCTCTCTCTCTCTTTCTCTCTCTCTCTGCTCTACTCTCGTTCAGTTGCTGGGCATATTTGCCAACCTCGGCCACCTTTTTCTCGGCATCTACGAGATTGTCCATGTGAGTCAATCGATATCGATCAATTATTGATCGATGATCGATCAATATTTAAAGTCACTCTATCAGAACAACTTCCAATCGCTCGTTCGTGTTTCGTTTCTCGCGCATGGAATCTGGTGCATTCTCATAATGGTGCGTTATCGATCGATTATCGATTGATAACCAAATAATTACTACGGAGTTCAGCTCATCTTCTTTGTCGCTGTGGGAATCAACAAACAGTTCATGTACCAATTGATGCTCACACTAAACGTAAGGCTCTCTCTCTCTCCCTCTCTCTCTCCATTTCTCTCTCTATTTCTCTCTCTCTTCTTCTTCTTCTCTCTCTCTCTCTCTCTCTCTTCCTCCCTCTCTTCCAGGCGATCTCGATTCTTCTCACTGCCTCTCTCTTCGTCTATCATGCAGTCGACCTCGGAAAGCAAAAACAAAATGCGTTTGATCTCTACGATTGTGAGTGAATCTTAGTGATAATTTATCTGTAAGGGAGGTTCTAAGATGCACTTTGTGCAAAACTTTACGCACCCCTACCCTTTCCGTCTGATTCTCTTCAGCGCCCCGTACTCTCTTGCCCAAGGTTTCGGGTGTGGGTAAAGTATGACCAAAGTTTGGGCTATGTTTCAAAACGTGACCCTCAGTCCAACAGCGAGAAACTTTGAGCAAAATGGAAACTTTACCCTTCTTTGACCCATAACATGGGTCAAATTTCATCTTAGAACTATCCTAAAGGACTCATTATATCAGTCATCTAGAGTTGACTATCTATAGTGAAGAGACGGAAACGAATGACTTTGATATCTCTATTGTCCTATCGTTCGTTTCAGCCACTTTGAGGGAAACTTGGGACAAAAATGATATCGATTGATATGATCGATGAAATTATATCGATCTATTGATATGGTTGATATATCTATTCGTTTCAGCCACTCTAAATGCGTGGAGACAGTTTGAGATGGCGTATTCTGCCGCTGAGAAACGATACCAAGAGGACCTCTTTTTCATTGACGAGAATCCGGACTTTGCATTTGATATAGACAGGGATTCGTACTTCGAGAGAGCAAAAACACACAACGTCACATTCACGCACGACTACGTTTTGGTAAGAAAGATTTTCCATCCATGATTGTAATATCACGTATTTTTAGGAGGTCAAGAACCGCTACGATTCGTTTGATGGTGCGACAGTGTCTTTTTATAGTAGAACAATACATTACACTAGTTACATAAATACCCGATTTTTCAGGTGTGATCGGTTCGGTGTTGATAGTTCTCGCGTGCCACCTCATCATTTGTCTCTTCAATTGTTTCATCTTTGCTCTCATTGTGTGGTCGATGATGAAGAAAAAGTGAGTTCTTCTTCTTCAATTTTCGATGATGCCTTTTAGGAAAGCCAAACAAGATGAGGTATCAGCGGAATTGGATGAGGAAGAGAAGAAAGAAGCGACGCCGGATTCGGAGAAACGTCGACAAATGGAGAGGAAGAGAGTGGAAGGTAGCGAGTAGACGGCAAATAATGGCTACCGTATTCATAGATGAAAAACACGCGGCCTGTGAGGCGAAGGGAGAGGAGCTGTTGCGGAAGGTCTCTCTCTCTCTCTCTCTCTCTCTCTCTCTCTCTTTCTCTCTCTTCTCTCACATTTCCCTTATTCAGGCGCAAGGTTCGGTCGAGTACATTGGATACAAATCGAACGAGCTCGCCAAGACTCCGGTCGGACCGAAAGTTCAGAGGGAGAGAGGGTGAGGGCTCTCTATCTCTCTCTCTTTCTCTCTATTTTTCCCTCCCCCTCCTCTTTTTCTTTCTCTCTCACACACTCTCTCTCTCTATCTTTCTCTCTACCCCGGCCTGCCTGCCTACCTCCCTCCCTCCCTCCCTCCCTCCCTCCCTCTCTCTCTCTCTCTCTCTCTCTCTCTCTCTCTCTCTCTCTTTCTCTCTATCCCTTCCTTCCTCCCTCCCTACTTTTTTTCTTTCTCACTCTTACTCTCTCTCTCTTTCTCTCTGTCCCTCCCTCTCTCTCTCTCTGTCCCTCTCTCTCTCTCTCTCTCTCTCTCTCTCTCTCTCTATCCCTGCCTCTCTCTAGTCTCAGCATGGAACCGCCCGGCTCTCGCGCGCTTTCTCGCGCTGGCTCGCAGCCTTTCTCCCGCGAGCGAATGAGTCGAGAAATCGGTGGACGAAAATCGAGGGAGCTGCCGTTTGACAGAAAACTCATCAAGTCTATCGAAACGGTATGAGAGAGAGAGAGAGAGAGAGAGAGCGGGGGGAGAGAGAGAAAGAGAGAGAGAGAGAGAGAGAGAGAGAGAGAAAGAGAGAGCGGAGAGAGAGATGTAGACAGATACATAGAGAGAGAAAGATAGAGAGATAGAGAAAGAGAGAGAGAGAGAGAGAGAGAGAGAGAGATAACGCAATTTAGGTCCGGCCGAGTGGGGAGAGCGCAGAGCCAGCCAAAGAGAACCGATCGGTACGGTAGCCGGGAGGGATACTGTACTTTCAAACTCGCTTTTCAGTCGTCTCGTGTCCGATCGTCAAAGGAGCTGTCTCAGAAGACTCCAAAGGTTCTTGACAACAAGACCTCTCTCAGTAAGAAAGAGAATAAGGAATCGAAGATGACGTCATCCGACGACAAGAAAGAGAAGAAGTGAAGCAGGAGAAGCAGAAGAAAACTTATGTGAAACCAAACCAAAACTTAAAATCCAGGAAAACAGTTACAACTTTGAAAATTAATAAATGTGATGCGCGTTAAGCTATTTCAAAAAGAGAAATGGAATCAGAATTGCGGAACGAGTTTATTATATTATGTACATCCAGTGTGTCTATCCAGTGTTACAACTTGAATCGCAGGTTTACTTCCGAATTTTTGTCTGTCCTCTCCATTGACGAAAGAGCACCTGAAATGAGATACGTTTCACTCAATCTGTAATCGATTTCAGTTTACAATAACTGCTTGTTTATTAATTGAAACGTGATGCATAAATTGGTCCCGCCACAAAGTGCATGATTCCCTCACCTTCTGTCTGTCTCTTCTCTCTTAGCGCCCGTCCTATCATATCCGGGGAGAGGACGGGGGGAACGTAGTCGAGGCGAGTGGACAGGGAAGGGGCGGCCGGGGCTGAAACAGAAGTTTGTATGTATTAAAAAAGATCTTGTTTCCTACGAGAAAAAGAGATCTAGATTGTAGTATTTTTTGCTCTCTGGCGACGAAGTGACGTAGTTGGCTTTTTCTCTCTACTAACTTCAGAAGTTCTTGCGTTCGTTTCTAAGATTGACAGACCTTTTCTATACACGTTTTGGGTGTCAAAAGGTTCTGTCGCAGTCATCACTCTGCCAAACCACCCTTTGTTCTTAACCGGTACTAGGATGTTTGTGCTGTTTGATGATTGATAACATATGGATAAACTATTATTATTATTATTATTACTAGGCTGAATGTTTCCGTGATTGCCTACACTCTTGTCACCATCTGATCACATGTGGTGTGTATTGCATAACACTTTGCTCTTATTGAATTCTCCCGCAATTCAACCGAATCAACGCCTGAGGACGAAACTTTACGCTCAGTCTCTACAAACTATTCTGGTTGTGTGCTGGAAAAGTGGAATCCACTGATGAGATACACAATGCCGTCCTCACCCTTATCAGGCACATAGTCATCCCCTGTGTTGACTGGGATGACGGTGGGTTGGATGGAGGAGGGAGGGGGACCGCGACCGCGGAGACCACCAAGAAGCAGCATCTCCACCTAGAGAGAGAGGGTGGGTGAAGGGGAGAGAGGGGAGAGAGAGACAGAGACAGAGAGAGAGAGAGAGAGAGAGAGACCCACCTTTCCTAGACTCATTTCGAACGCCACCGACCACACTATAGAGACCAGATACGTGATCACTATAACTGGTATAATGTAGCTCGTGAACTGAAATATACTGATATTATTCTGTTTGGTGTTTATGCTAAGCTTCGATCTTCTGAAATTAGGGGCGGCGCGCAGCGGCGCCCGTTTGTTTTGAGCTGTGACGCGCGCAACACGCCACTCCCAAGGCACACACGATTTCTCTATTCTAATACAATATACTTAATTAGTGTGCGTTATTTGTTAGAATATCACTTTGTAAGACCTATGAGTATGATTCGTGAAACCAATATCGGTTGCGGCATCCAAAAACCGCCCTCTCTTGCTCTCTCCCGCTTTTCCACTAAACGTGTTTACGACGGCGGCGGCGGCGGCGGCGGCGGCGACGACGGTGTGCATCACGTAAGCTCCGCCCACTGCACTTTGCGCTCATTGGTCGCTCGGCTCTCTTGCGTGCGCACTCTGATTGGCTGAGCGCATGCCCCGCCCTTCGTTCACCCACTCTCGTGTCGGCTCGCCGTCCAGGCCACCGCCCCAGTTTTGGCGCGAAAACTGTGGGGGGAGGGGAGTGTGCGGAGCGGAGTGAGTGGGTAAGAGGGAGAGACGCGAAATAGCGCGTGTCAATGAGAGACTGGCATTGGCAGGCGCACGAGCGATTCGACAAAGCAGTGCGTTTCCATATTCAGGATACGTTTTCTAAAGTTTCGAATATGTATACATAACATGTTCGGCACATCAACCTGAAAAACAATTTCTTCGAAATTTGAGAAAAGGACATCCATTCTCTTTCGAAAAGTACACGAGTAAAGAGGAGTGGTTTGTTTTGATCTAATTCAACAAAAGCACATGCATAAAATCTCTTCGCAGCTGACTAAAATTTCAAAACAAACCTGCTCTTTCTGATCGATGAAAAATATAGTATGCACTATAATCGTGTCATACATTTTGTTGCAAGTTACTTGTTGGGATTAACAGTATCCTGAATACCTGAACTCAACATGCTAACAAGAAAACAATTAGAGTTTTAAAACATCGTTCGAAAGAGCAGGTTTGTTTTGAAATTTTAGTCAGCTGCGAAGAGATTTTATGCATGTGCTTTTGTTGAATTAGATCAAAACAAACCACTCCTCTTTACTCGTGTACTTTTCGAAAGAGAATTGATACTTTGACGTGAGGTAAACTTAATAAAATTTTCGAAACGCCTCGCATCCGGAACTGGTCACTTCGCGATGTACACGCCCATCTACCATGAACAGTCAGGACTCGCGCCGCACCGTTCCAGCCAAGAAGCTCCAATACCCCACTGTAGGATTGTGTGCGCTTCCAGATAACCCATCATGCTACCATTGGTTGTACATGTCGGAATCAGGCTGATAAACAACAAACAACAACAAAACCTTTGAAACGTACTGATCAAGTTGCAAAAACTCACCAAATCGATGAAATTGCTGAAGATCATCTCGCTTTGGTCGAGTCCAATGAGGAAAGTGATCACGCACCTTGAAATGAAGTTTTGGAGACAAAGAGAGAGAGAGGGGGGAAGGAGAGAGAGAGAGAGAGAGAGAGAGAGAGAACGTACACATGTGTGAGATAGGCGCAGAAGGTCAGCCTGCCCAGTGGCACCCAGATATTCCACGACATAAAATCTCCCACAGCACCTGAGAAGTTTGACATTGGCATCAGAATCACACAATATCGAAAAGGTTTTTTTTTACAAATTACAATGGGATACGATAATAACCCGGGTTTTGGTGGTCCCGTGGATGCGTACGTGCTATTGGTAATGCACGTCATCTCTCGGATTCACAATCTCTTTTCAAGTTGTAGTTTGACTATGCGTGTGTGCGCCGTAGTGGCACAGACCTCGCCGATTCGAATCCTGTCTACGGCAAATGTTTTGCATGAGTGGTAACGCGTGTTCAAGAGAGTTAGTTGCAGAATTAAGTCGCCACTGTTCCTTTAACCTAAACAAATCAACAAACTTTGAAACATTTTACAATAATTTATGAACTCTCCCTCAGCACCTCATTAGTTGATTTTTTGTGGTCGTAATTGTGTTTCTCGGTTTTTCAACAGGTTCGGAAATTGAAGTGACGAACCCAAGGTGGTTGTGTTTTATGACCGTCTAGAGTCGTATCACGTGTATCAACTTTTGAAACAACAACATCTCTTCACAGTAGATTTGATCCTATGCGATTTTATCACTGTTCTCACAATAGTTCGTCTTCCTATGATATGAATTTTCACTATCCTACCGTAAGCACTGGTATGTTTCCTATGATGCACATGTTCTCAACACTGTAATAAACTATTTACCCCACCGCGCGCAACTCATTGCGAGCAAAGAATTCTACTCACCGCCTGGTGTGTTATCCTCACACTGATCATCATATAGCACGTCAGTTGAACTAATCTAGTTCTCGCAGTCGTTATAACAATCCAAGATTCTGTCTTGGTCGAGAACAATTGGCAATATTCTCGTTACGCTCTATTCGAGCAGAGGAACACCCACCTCCGTAGCCATAGTAGCAGCTGATAATCATCCATGAGAGAGCCAGTCCCCACGCGGGTTTCGAGAATGCGTTGTAGAGAGCGCGGGACAGTAGCGACATCTGGTTGCCCTGAACTCTCCTGGATAGAAACAACTGCTGCGGACATTTCGTATAGTTCTATGCTCGCAATAAGTTGCGCGCGGTGGGGTAGATCAGGGGAAGACGGAGAGTCAGCTCGCGGCAATAGCGCGCAAAACAAGAGAGGCAGACGGTTATGGCACCGTGTTTCGAACTGCAAGCGAGGTAGATCGAAAACTATCGCTCTGGCGCATGCTATATCATGTTCATGCACGTTTCAGGCACATCATTAACCCACCAGCGTCCACCTATGCAGTCCGAGTACCACTGCTAGCATGACGGAAAGGGAGACACCCCACAGCAACAGGTTCAGGATCTGAAAAGCTTTTCGTGAGCCTATAACACCACAGTCATTTCCGGTTCACTGCTTAATCAACGTGGTGTAGTTCTTGTGTTGTAGTTCTCGTTCTGTTGTAGTTCAAGATGTAGTTCTTCTCTGTAGTTTCGATTATCGCGCTGAAGTATAAGTGAAAAGCGCACAAAACGAGTGGAAGACGGTTGGAACCCAATGTTTCGAGTTCTGAATTCAGATCGAGACAAAACACTGTCTTTCTATGAAACACGTTGTGTTGCACGAAACTGCACAACATGTGAAATGTCACGGATGGCATATAGGATCCAAACAGACTATAGCGCAAGCTGAGCCACTCACCCTGTTGATCCTCATCTTTTTCACGTTCTGAAGCAGCCAGCCGACCAGCATGCCGATGATGTACACCTGCCATTTTTGTAGTTTGTAGTTTGTATTCTTCACAGGGATAGTCTGTATTTTCCATATTGAGACAGTTTTTTTAAGGTTATTTCGAATGCGTTCCAGACAACTCTTATCATTAGGGATTATGGTTGGTCACCAATATTCGCTCCAACCATTTTGAAATAATCTACTAATTACTATTGTGATTCACCTGACAACGGATGTAGGGAGCGTCGTACATCAGCATTGTGTAGTCACTGAAATGAAGTCCTCTCTCTCTCTCTCTCTCTCTCTCTCTCTCTTTCTCTCCTCACTCGAAGTCTTTCATCCGGGGATCTTGCAGTCCCAGACTGTAGTCGCTTGGAGGAAAGTAGAAGTGATACACTTGCCACATGTTCACTGCCGTTGAGATTGCGATGATGCCTGCAAGTTAATGAGTGTCCACCAAAAAAACGTATGAAAAACATTAGCCTTGTTCACAATGCGCTACAGATTGTGATTCAAATCGCAGCAAACATTCTCCGGCGAGTTGTAGCGTTTTTTTTTCTAAGGAAAGTCTCGTAGAAAAAGCAACTCCTTCAAAATGTCTCCCACGTGAGTCGTCGTTCTATGGCGTTCGGCCGTTACGGATGAAGTTTTGAAGAGACTAACTACTGGCTACTTCACTAAAGTTTATTCAACGCGAAGTTTCGATAAATTTCTCGTAAAAAAACGTATGAAAAACCGCCTTGCGGTGCGTGGACTTGGATTGCTCGACACATCGGCCGACCAAACCATCCGTTTTATCCTCGTTCAGTGCTTGACTGTTTTATGGATAAACAATTATTATCATATCCACCACCCACCGAGCGCGACCCCCATGCCAACCAGTGGATTGAGTGCGAGCGGAACGAGAATGAGTGGAGAGAAGAGGTAGATCTGCATGTCGGTAGACAGGTACCAGGAGACAAAGTAGCACTGCAATGTTTCTGTTTCGTGAGTTGCATGTCTTTCTAGTTTCCTGTCCAACGCCGTGTAGAAATGACTATTGAAACATTTACACAACCCACCAGTTGCTGTTTCGTATCATTTTCTCTCATTCCAAACGTTTCCGATCCCAAGTTGGTTGGACGGGTTTTGTTTCCGCCCGACTCATTTTTTTTTTACATTTTTTACTTACTTCATTAAGCAGTTTTCCGTCATCTCACGCAAGCAAGAACAATGATAAGTAATTTCTGATTGGGAGAAGTTGTTTGTCTAGGAATATCACTACTGGGGTGATTAGGGGTGTTACTAGGATGGAAATCATTTTGAGGTATAAGCTAGACGCATTGATTCAGTTGTTATCTAAACGAAACTAGTAGTACTTGTGAAACGTATGAATGAAAGAAATTTCATCTAATCCCGATCGAGTTTTGTTTCCAACCGACTATTTTTTGTACACTGCACTCAGCGCAGTTTTGAGCCATCTCTGTCTTCTCGCGCAAGAACAAAGATAATTTGTTTCAGATCGGGAGAAGTTGTTTGTCTGGGGTTATCACTACTGGGGTGATTAGGTGATTAGAGTGATACCCTGCAACCTACGCTTCCCACACAGCGGAGATAACGAAACTGCTGTAGACAGAACTATCACGTACCCTAACAAAACAACAGACTGTATGAAACATCACAACCATCACAAGATAAAAAAAACTCGGAATTACCAATCACTAACAACATTGTGTCGATGCGAAGATGATAATAATGAATTGCATTGTAACTCTCATTTCAACTTAATAGCGACCGGTAATAGATAGGCATGAAGCGCGGATGGTGCGGGAGATTTGAACTGGAGGAATGGCGGAAACTTTAAAAACTCTCACCTGTCGCTTATGTCCGATG
This sequence comes from Rhabditoides inermis, assembly GCA_963966185.1. Lineage (NCBI taxonomy): Eukaryota > Metazoa > Nematoda > Chromadorea > Rhabditida > Rhabditidae > Rhabditoides > Rhabditoides inermis. Next base: position 21,458 of record CAWZYM010000352.1, on the reverse strand, counting down.
AAGTTGTTGAGGTAGAGGAGGTTGACCCACCAGTTGTCCGGACACGGGTCCTCTTTCCAGTACGACATGAACGTCGGCATGTCCTGCAGGGAGAAAGTGCATCTTTCAAGTTTACCTCAGGCATTCAGAGAAAAGCATGGAGAGAGAGAAAGGAAGAGAGAGAGAGGGAGAGAGAGAGGGGGGGAGAGAGAGAGAGGGAGGGAGAAAGGGGTAGAGATTCGAACCTGCAGCCATGTCTTGAACACGTATGTCCAGAAGAAAATGATCATAAAGTAGGGCGGGGAGAGACGAAGGATTCGATGCAAGTAGAACATAACCCTGCAATGATACAATACAATACAATCGTTGTTTTCATCGACAGATTGACAATTGAAACGTAAATATCTCAAAACGTATGGCCGGTCATGTGGATTTGAAAACGGTTTTCGACTAGTGACCTCCTAGGGTATCTCTGATATCAGTTTGGTCACCATCGGCTTCTGTGACCTAAACGACACTCCTTGTGAGTTGTGTGCAATGTGCACCTCTGGAGAGTTGTTTGCAACGCAGAAGTTCGTGCAATTGTGAATACGCTTCAAAACCACTGTAAATATGGATTGTGAAGTATCAACAACAATATGTGCCAAGGATAACAATATGATAATTATGATGAAACAATCAATACCGTTTTATGTTGATCTATTAACTACATATTTCAAAAAAGAGATTATTATTCTGAACACTTGTTCAATACGTTGCACGATATAGTGATCATGATGATTTAAACACGTCGATAATTTTGAGTCTTTGATTGATGTAGTATGAATTCCACCCACCACGACTGCAGTGACATGGTTCTTCGCTTGTTCTTGTTGTAGTCCTTGAACCAAATAAAGGCGAGCATCAGTCCTGTAATTAAAGGAACAGTGGCGACTTATTTCTGCCACAATCTGCCACAACTCCTCATTTTCACACGCGCAAAACATTTGGCGCGAACGGGAATCGAACCACCGAGCTCGGTACCACAACGCAGCGCACATGCACTGAGCCATGAAGCAAGTTAAAGGCCTTCGATCATTTGCGCGTATGTCTCCGAACCCAATTTTTGCAATATTGAAGCTTTGAGCGGTAGGCTAATCGTGATGGGACCAATTTTGAACTCAAATTTTCAGCTGCATTCTTGCCAATGCAGATTTAAAAGTAACGCAGAATCTTCGTTCTTTCGCAAAAAATACAATTGTGTTAGGTTGATATGATTTTTAATAATACTCAAAGTCAAAAACAAATCGCCACTGTTCCTTTAAGAGATCCTTCGGGCGTGATGTCTTGATGTCATGCAATATTATTTACATCACTTTCTGGTAAAGGGTAAAGAAATTTAGTGTAAACAGGTAGTGTAAAGAAATTTCGGTCGAATACATCAGAAAAATTAATTGATTTTAGTTTAAACGAAACTAGTAGCAGTTGTGCGCGAAACGTGCACTGACCAGAAAGGAAAAAGAACGAGTCGACGGAGAAGAATGCATTGGTGAGCAGCTCCGTGGTCCTATACTTGGTGATCTCGATGACGTCAGCTGGATTGGCTGCAACTATTGTTTGTCGACATTTGCAGTTGTCTATAACTATAACTTGGTGACGATTGATAACTTTAGCCGAGAACAGGAATTCATTCAAAAGCGCACAGCTGAACTCCAGGAAGATGGCGAGCATGTGTCCCATGATGATCCAACACATGGAAAAGAAGCGGATGCAGTGCACGGGCCCGATCTGACCCGTCTGAAATAGTAATATTACAAAAAATTCAAAGAAGTAATAAATATAAAAGTCATAGTACACAGTCGGTTTCGGTCCCTTCCATGAATGTTTTGTTTCCCATATTCGGAACATACGTTTCACGTACTCTACATGGTATAATTGTGTCGTCGATATCAATAGTTTGTTTATTCGACTAATTAAATGCAAAATAATTTACCTGTTTTGACTTTCCTCCGGTTGTAAATATCTCGACGACGTTGCGGTAGAATGAGAACGCCATAAACACCTTCCACCAGAGAGTGCGAGTGAACCTCATGCCTAGTAGGTGTTGATACATGGCCCGCGCAACACGAATCGACTGGCGCCAAGCGCCGCACTCACCCTTGAGCGCATCCGTCAGAAAGTAATCGACTATGCCGGATAGAACACAGGTGATCAGGATGGAGCCCATCACGAAACTGAAACAATTCTAAGAAGTTACGTACAGAAAAATACATGACAATGTTTGACCCGCGTTTTGTAGTTTAGTACTATCAGTTGCATCATAAATTGTTCACATAATAAAAAAACCCACTAAGTGATGTACGTAGCCGTGACCGGTTTCTGCACGTGCAGATTGACGTTCTGCAGGGCGCAGATAGGGTTCGCGTGCAGCACCGGGAAGTTTACTGAAAACTAGTGATGTGAATATCACGAACTCTCGATATCATAGGATAGGCGGCATTTCCTGCCACTGAACATAGAGTTTTAGTTTTATTGATTCTATCAATAAATAGTACTGTCAAAAGAAGACATTACGTGACATTCAAATCGCGGCAAACTCGTACGAAACAAGATCAACGTATTCGTGAAAGCGTAGATCAAAGTGAGTCACTCACACTGCTGGAACAACTTGAGCAGCTCGATGTCCTTGCAGGCGCGCGGCAGACATAGGTCGAGGCCGAACTTGCTGGTGCACGAGTTGGGCGCGTCGAACGGGCGCAGGCCCGCGTCCACGAACACTCTGTGAACAATCGATATTTGCACAGACTCATTGCACGTGGTATATGAAATGAATCACTGAAATATGCCAGCCGAAAACCGGGAAAAATAGCACTTTTTTAAAGTCGTTTTATCATCCTTTTCTTGTATGTGTCGATTTTTGCCGACTGAGTGTGAAGCTGAGCAAATTTCGTTTGTTTGCAAGAGGCAATGGGTGTGCAATCACGAGTGTCATTTTTCGATCGTTCCGTGATTCTGGTGTTCTGGTGTGTTAATTTTCTATGTGACTAGTTATGCTTGGCATTGATTTGTTATGAAAAAGGCAATGGAAGTCTGCGGCTCGCGTTTTCCATCTGCCTCAATTCGCCTTCCACAATTTCTCCGCCCTCGAGTTCAAATCCTTATCCTAAGCGAAACAAATTGCGACTTGTGTTTTGCCCGTCCCCCGCTTGCCGAAACATTGTCTTTGTTCATCTCGCCGTAATAAATCACCGCTATCGCGTCTCTAACATTATCAGCAGTCTCACTATCGTGTGATTAGCGTCGGCTAGATGGAGATCACCTTATCACACAACAGGTAGTGTTCAGGTGTTTACATTTACATCGAAACCTTTGTACCGCTGAACGGCTCGCACCTGAAGAAGTCCATCTCGTATTTCTTGCCGGTCTCCACTGGTGTGAAGTCGATCATCAAGCACTCGTGAATGAGTCCGTGGAATTGTAGGTGACCCGACAGAATACCCGGTCCCGGTTTGCCCGCGGCATCGAGCGCTTAAGCAATTGGTGATCGTCGTGAACCTATGTTGACGAACCCGGCAGCAACACGGCTTTGTCGAACGCCGTCAGTGTGAGGTTCTGATGCCGCCCGAAAATGTCGTCTTTGATGACGTCATAGATCGCCATCGACGCTTCCTGAATGTGAACTCTGATTCACTCATATTTTTTTTCACTTTGCTGTTTTTTTGCTAACTGATGAGTTTATCCGTTGCAAACTAAATTCCTTCGATAACAGCTTTTCCACTAGATCACTGACTACCTGCTTAGGTTATCTATGAAAGTAGTTGTGAGAAGAATGACAGCTTCTTCCAGAAAAAAACCAGCTCCCGCTATCAGAGACAATGATCTGAGGGTGTTAGATATTTGGGCATTTCGAACATTTGCCAACCTTGATCAAGCCTAGATGCATGGCGCAGTCGCCGCTGACGGACACGTTGAAGATGTCGACATTGGAGAGGATCGAGTGCGCGTGGAACTCATTCAAGAACGCCGGATCGAAGTAGGGCTGAAGTCGTTCCGTAATCCTCACTGTGTCTTGCAGTTGCTTATCACCTGTCACCTTCGGACCTGACCTGCTCACTTTCACGAAACTTATCTGTTAGAATTTCGGCATTTGGACCGATAAAGAGGAATGCATAAAAGTTGATGGCAACTGAGAAAAGATGAACATGATGAAATCACTCACTCGTTCGCCCTTCTCAATCCGTTCAATGTGTTGGTACCTCCGCAGCAGCTCGGCTCCATTCAATTGACACAGTACAGCTGCCAGAGCAGAAAGCAGGACTATAGTCACCCGCCACCGCATCGCAACACGTCGACAATGCCCGCGGACGGTGATGGTAGATGGTGATAAGCGATAATCGGCAACAAACAACCGTGCGCACACGTTTTTACCATTCAGATAGCGTGTTTACGCAGTGAGTGGACAATAATTGTTTGGCTAGAGTCGGATCTTTTCTTGGTCCGCGTTCTCGACGAATGCCGTGCCGGTGATGATGGGGACGGGTTGCGCGTCTGGCTGCTTGGCTGGCGGGCCGTCGGCGACCGGACCCCGACCGCGCAGACCCCCGATGAGAAGCATCTCCACCTGAACATGTTGGATTAGAGTGGTTGTTCACAATACTCCACATGCAGTTTAAAGATACGCGGAGTAGAGGTATGCATCTCTTGGCGATGTGTTCAATTTGTTTTGTGAAGAACTCGGTTCATTTCATTATGGGATGAATATGTACCTTTCCGAGTGACACCTCAAACGCCGCCGACCAGATGGCGGAGAAGAAGTAGGTGAGACCAATGACGGGCAGAACGTAGTTTGCCACCTGAAGACTCGAGGGTTGGTGATGTTGGACCGTACTATAATAGTTTATACGGTTTTTCAAGAACACGTGAAATACAATAATTTAAAAAAAGATGAAATCAAGATACAACAAAACGAATCTCACAAGTGGAGCTGCTGTCTACTAAAAGCAGCGGAGGACGCCGCGGCCTGATCGGAGACATACTGAGGAATGAGAGAGAAGAATTTACAAACTCGCAAACGCGCTCTCTAACTGTTAGCCTAGACCTGGAAAGTACTAATAGGGTCAACGCACCGTGTCGCTGAAGCTGCTCCAATAGAGGTCGCCTTCATTGAGTCCGATGACAAAGTCGACGACGCATATGTGGGTGAGGTAGGCGCAGTAGGACAGTCGACCCAGTGGGATCCAGATATTCCACGACATGAACGTGTTGATCGGGCCTGGAAATAGTATTGGTGATAGGTACTCACATTATTATTGGAAAAATTCAGACATCTTCAGATATACAATAAAACCGAAACGTATAGGGTATGTGAGTGAGTGATACTTTGTTTGTCAAATTGAAATCAGCACCTCCGTATCCGTAGTAGCAGGATATGACTATCCACGACAGGGCGATGCCCCACGCGGGTTTCGAGAACGCAGAGTACATCGCTCGCCAGAACATTGGCAAGTCGTGGTCCTGAAAGCTCATAGACATTCATTTGAAAAGTTTGTTCAGATCCAAGTTATACAACCGTCGCATCAAGTGAATCAACGAAAGAATACTTTTTCAACAATTTCGTGTCGTGATATGTTTCACCCGGCACATATGTTTCGTGTCGGTTAGAGGAGGTAATATTGAAGGTGTTTTATCAGTTAAAGTTGTCGTGGTGTACTGTTCAGATGCCTCGGTACAGCCACAGACAGACGCCGGATCCGATGACCGAGACAGGATGCGGGGGACTTGTACTCAGTCGAAACCAACACTTCATTATCGCTTCAAGGAGGGTTTTTTCTGAAGGAATCCTCACCGATGTCCAGTTGTGGAGTCCCAGCACGACGCACGCCATCAAAGCGAACGACAACATCCACATGACGATGTTGAGGAACTGAAATCGATACATTGAGGAACGAATATAATAGAATTGAGTTATAACTGCGAACGGAACCACAGCCGTCAGTATGCTCTAGGTATGTAATAGTCAAACTCGACTCACGTGGTTGATGCGCATCTTCTTGACGTTCTGCAGCAGGTATCCCACCAGCACTCCCATAATGTAGATCTGACAGCGGATGTACGGCGAGTCGTACATGTACATCGGGTAGTCACTGCAAGTGAAACACTGTTGCTGGCCAAAGATCTTCCGGAGTGTCTTCCAAATAAAGATTGTTGCCACATAGTCGAGTGGCTTCTCAATCTATAACATCACTGACTAAAAATTCTCGCTGGTAGCAGCGAGAACCCAACTCACAGCGGGTTGGTCCTCGGATCGCTGTACCCAATCAGCGTCAGCGTGGGCGGGAAGTGGAAGTGGTACACTTGCACGATGTTGGCGGCTGTGGAGAGGGTGAGGAGGACGCCGGCGACGACCAGGCCAGCGATAGGCGACATGGCGAGGGCGACGAGGAGAATGGGAGAGAAGAGGAAGATCTGCATGTCCGTCGCCAGGTACCATGAGACAGGGTAGCACTGAAAGTGTGATTTGTGATTCGTGTAACTATGCATCGCAGTAGCCGGAAGAACGCCGCGGATCGTTTTGTTAGTGGTTTTGAAATTGACGGTAGAGAGAAACTGAAGTTGAAGTGACTTTTAGTGGTGAAGTAGAGATAACGCACCTGTTCCTTGGGCGAGATGTAGTTGTTGAGGTAGAGGAAATCGATCCACCAGTGCTTCCGGCAGTACGTGTCCGCTTCGCGACCGAGGAACGCCGGCATGTTCTGTGATACATCATTTTATTTCCTTTATCATTTCGCATCCGGAAGATGTACTTCTGTTATGTGGATCATGCTGTACGCTTCACCTTGCTCTCATAACATAAGACGGTGCTGCAGCAATTGTTAATGTGATGGAAGTTTAAAACTCGTAAACTGAAAATGTGACTTGCATACCTTAAGCCATGTCTGGAAGACGAACGTCCAGAAGACGATGAGTATATAGTAGGGCGGGGAGAGGCGGAGGATGCGGTGAACGTAGAACATGACCTAGGACAGTGGATGTGGCCACGTGAATAGTTAACACAGTTTTCACTATTTCTACAACTACAACACGTGAATAAAAAACAGTAAGTTACAAGAACTGCACTGACCCACGACTGTCCGCTCATTGCTCTGCGACTGTTCTTGTTGAACTCCTTGAACCAGATGAAGCCGAGCAGAAGACCTTAACATTATTGACTGAAAGCCTCTGTTCTAATGTCGCAACTAGTAATATATCTATTTTCACTTTTCCGTTCCTTCTGTGCACTGTCAGAGAAAAATTGCTCACTAAGTGTTTGCGCGCTGCTACGGCTGTGCGCATCTAAGTTTTAAGATCTAACAGATAAGCAGAAACTCTACCGGACAGAAAGAAGAACGAGTCGACGGAGAAGTAGGCGTTGGTGAGCACGCCCGTAGTTGTGTCGAATGTGATTTCGAGCACGTCGAGAGGGTTGACTGGAAATGAAAGTCTGGGAATTCAAACATCGACAAAGTACTCGTCATTTGACCGTAATCGACTGTCTTCAAAGTCGAACATACCGGCATAGTACATGAAGAGCAGTAGCATGTGTCCGAATATCACCCAGCACAGTGAGAAGAAACGGATGCAGTGCACCGGCCCGATTTGACCGGACTGAAGAGAATGCGTTTTTCTACAGATTTCAGTCATTTTGTGTTTCCAGGTACCTTCTTAGCACTTCCAACCGCGAAGATATCGGCAATGTTGCGGTAGAAGGAGAACGCCATGAACAGCTTCCATCCGAGTCCTGTATAGCAGGGCGAATAAAGATGCATTATTTCATTTATAATAATATTCTGGGAGATAGTTTGCCAGATTACGGTAGAAAATCGATCTTTTCTCGAGTCGCATTCGATCTACCTTCTAGTCGTGAGGAGACCCAAGCGCGCGCTTTTAAACGATAATATTGATCAAAGAAGCCGGCATGCGAATCAAAGAGGCCGCGCGACACTCGATCATTTGCCCGCGCTGTCTGACCTCTCTCGCTCGAAACTGAGTTGCGCCAACTGACCCCGGCTGGCAATAACAGAAACTATCCACCAGGCGGCGACTATAGTGCTTATGAACAAAGATTTATGAATCACTTTTCGTGAACGGCGCCCCTTTGACCAGAGGAGTGACAAAGTAGTCAACAAAGCCGGACAAAGCGCACAGGGCGAAGATGACGCCCATGAGAGAACTGTAATAAAATGATACCACTTGTCACATTAGGCGTACTCACTATACAATCCATGTGCCCGCATCGCCCTTGACAAGTGCATCATTGATACCGATCAGGTTGCAGACAGGGGTGCCGTTGAGTTTCGGCACGTGGACTGAAATCGACTCGCTGCTACCAATGAGGGCGTCACTCTTTTTATTGTATGGTAGTATGACTGGTTTGTGAAAAAAATATGCATTTGTAATAGAGTATAGAATTGAGTTTATATATTTGTAATATGCTATCATTGAGTATAAAGTGTCACTTCTTCTCATTGTATGGAAGCGGTCGGTCAAAAACATACTACAACCAGATCGAAACACTCACTGCTCTTGACGATCTCCCTCAGTTCATAGCTGGTGCATGCCTTGGGTAGGCACATATCGATCGATATCAGCTGCGCGCCGCACACGCCGTTCGTGTTGAGATCGAGGTTGATGTGGATTCTGAACGGGTTGTGAGAAACAGGACCGCCGAAAGTGAAACGGTCACATATCCGATGCGCTAACCAAACTCATTGCATTCGATTTGATTCGAAACCAGTTTGCAATCAAATATGCTTAAAACTTTTTCAAATGCATGCTCACCTGTTATAGTCGAGCTTGTACTTCCTGTCTCGTCCCTGCGGTGTGTAGTCGATTCCGAGACACTCTGCCAGCTGTCCCCCAAACACCAGGTGGCCTCTGAGAATACCCGGCCCAGGCTTGCCCGACGCGTCCAGTGCTCAACAACACTGATTCGCTCACGTTTCGTGACAATTGTTTGTTAAGTATTAACCTAACGGCACAATTTGAAGATTACCATCTGTCCTCAATCAATTCGGTGACCCACCGGGTAACAGCACATTCTTGTCAAACTCGGTGAACGTGATATTCACGTCTGCTCCGAGCACCTTCTGCTCTATCTGTGTGAAGAGAGTCGCGGCGGATGACTGAAATGTGTGTTCGCAAATCACATACGTTTCATCGTGACTTAATGTACGAATAATCGACGTACGCACTAATTCTACCTCTTCCAGCAGGTCAATGCTCGATACATTCAGATACTTTTCATTACCACATTAGAACCGAACAATAATCACACGCAATAATGTGAGCAGAGATTGCGGCAGCACTTGAATAACACTTCAAATAACATGTAACACTCACTATCAGCAGGTTCATATCCGTGGCGCACTCGTCGGTCACGTTTATTCCGTTCACTGACGCCAGTGCCAGCAGGCGGTGCGGTCGAAGCTCATCCAGGAGAAGAGGATTTAGAGAAGACTTAATTATGTGTAAATATATATATATATATATATATATATATATATATATATATAATATAATATAATATAATATAATATTATGAGGTTGGAATATTCTGCCACAAGTTATCTTCCTAACTAATGTCATTGAGTACAGGACAAGGGGATTAAATGACCGGAATGAAAGATGTAATAGGTCGATATTGTTCATCATAAAGATTACGTAAACCCCCTTGTGATAGTAGTGAAACGTATTCGAAACACTCACCACATGTTGCTTGATCTCACGCAATTCCTGCACTCTTCTCGTCAGCGAGGAGAAATCCAACTCGTGACATCCAACTGTAAGGAATATACCAAGTAGAAGCAGCGGCCGCCGCATTCTGAATTCGTAATCAATAATAAAAACAAATATGTGTAATTAAACGACATTTTCGAGCGATCAATACTATCAGTTTTCGGAGTATGACGAAACATAGTGAGGTTCAAATAAGAAATATATTGCCTTGGCGATAGGCGATAAATCATTCAGATGGCGTGTTATCTCGACTGCGTTCTAATCGTGCGAGTCTATTCGAATTGATCTCAGTCAGTGCAAAATCTCTTTTGCCGGATTAGCTCGCGTCTTCCTGATTGCTCGATTCAAAATTATAGTTGAATCAGTTCACCAATGCTGACAACTGTTTCCTCATCATTCCATACAATTTCGAACAACATGTTGATGTAAACTGTTTATCAATCGCAGAACTGTGTGCGATAAGAACAATGAGATTAAAAGGGTCTACAGCAGAAAACTGGCGACTCGAACATTAGGTTGTTATCTTTTTCGGGCTTTTCTCGGTGTCACTTCTCTCTTTTCGTCTTTGACTGCCGCCAGCCCGCGTAGACCGCCGATCAGTAGCATTTCCGCCTGAAACAAACAGTGTAACTTTTTTTTAAAAAAATTACTCAAGTTCGAGGTATTGCCACATCCCTTATGAAGGCGTAACGCCGAAACGTCGGATAAAAGATAAGTATAATCCAAAAATCGTGGTCCCCGGCTATAACATCTCACACTGCAGTACAGTGTGACTTGTCAATATAATTTGACAATTCGACTGTCATGGTTTCCATCAAACAGTAGAGATACGCATCGAGTTGTTTTTGTTTTTACTTGCGCTTGTCTGCAATAGTGTTCATGAATTCAAAACACCGCTAAAACGCTTTTACCGTACAAAAATAACTTTTTTGTGCTACCGAGAAACGTTTATCAAGGAATTTAAAAGGAACTATCAAAGAATTCAAGGAAAAAACAGCTTGTTTTGTTAACTAACCTTCCCGAGCGATATCTCGAACGCTGCCGACCAGAAGACTGCCAAGAAAAAGGAGATTATGATCACGGGAATCACGTAATTGACTACCTAAATAGGAAAGATGATACGGTCTCATGATAAGTAAAGGAGACCTACCGTATCTGAGAAATCACTCCAGTACAGGTCTCCCTTGTCGAGTCCGATGACAAAGTCGGAGACGCAGATGTGGATGAGATGGGCGGAATAAGAGACTCGACCGAGAGGAACCCAAATGTTCCACGACATGAACGTGTTGATGGGGCCTGAATAGTGTATAGTCAGTATCGCATTTGCTCTTGGCGCTGCGCCCAGCCGCCGCAGCGCGCGGATGGTAGACACGCGACGCGACCTGCGCTCTATTTTTTAGTAGTTTTCTCTAACCGTGGAAGAGAATTGACTGGTTACGATTGAATTCACAAACTTGTTCAATTCATGGTTCTCACCGCCGTATCCATAGTAGCAGCTGAAGATGAGCCATGTCTTAGCAAGCAGGCGGGTTTCGAGAATGCAGAGTACATGGTGCGCCAGAAAAGCGGGATCGAGTGGTTCTGAATGTCTCTTTCTCTGTCTCTCTCTCTCTCTCTTTCTCTCTCTCTCTCTCTCTCTCTCTCTTTCTTTTCTCTCTTTCTCCCTCTCTGTTTCTCTCTCTGTCTGTCACTCTGTCTCTCTCTGTCTCTCTCTGTCTCTCTCTCTCTCTCTCTCTCTCTCTCTCTCTTTCTCTCTTTCTCTCTCTCTCACCCTATCTCTTTCTCTCTCTTTCTCTCACCCTCTCTCTCTCTCTCTCTCTCTCTCTCTCTTCTTACCGTAGTCCACCTATGCAATCCCAACACCACAGTGGCCATGAGAAGAGAGCAGCCAGAGAACGATGTTGAGTGCCTACACTCTACACAGTGAACACATTGAATGAAAATTTAATTCTGGCATACGTGATTGATCCTCATTCGCTTCTTGTTTTGGAGGAGATAGCCAACGAGTATTCCGATTATGTAGACCTGAAACATAAGTAGGTAAACATAAATAGGATGTCTGGCATTGCTCAATTAGTTGTATCTCGATTAAAGCATTTTTCGCCTTTTGCCACATGATCTAAAGCGCGTATAAAGTATCAACAAACCAACCAGCCCTGCCGCGCAGGTAGTAATCTTGTAATTATATGAATAAGCATGTAGGTGTATACAATTTAGAATATTATAAACCCACCTGGCACCGTATATAGGGCGAGTCGTACATGTACATGGAGTATGTCCTGAACGAAAAAAAAAAACAAGTTTCATAAATCATACGTTGCAGATGTTTGTGAAGTACAAACGCGTATCATGTTTGATAATAACAAGAACGAAATGTTAATTTTAGTTAAAGCATGTACATCGTCCTAAAGTGCCCCCGTACGCCGTAAAAAGTGTTAAGGTGTTTGGCACATCAAGGTGTGTTCCGAAGAAACAGCAAGGTATTTCGAAGTGTTCGGCAATGTTCGGGAGTATTCCGAAGGCAATTCGGCAGTGTTCGAGAGCGATTCAAAAGGCAATTCCGAAGTGTTTCGAGGGCATTCGGGAGTGTTTCAGAGAGACCGCAACTTTAAACCAATTATTGGTAGTGTATATATGCTGTGTCACTGTTTCCAGTAGTTCACATCCACGTGAAGTCGTCCCGCGGATCCTTGTAGCCTAGCAGATTGTTGCTGGGCGGAAAGTAGAAGTGGTACACTGTAATAATGCAATAAGCAAGCATATTGTTGTTGTTGTTGTTGTTGTTGTTGTTGTTGTTGTTGTTGTTGTTGTTGTTGTTGTTGTTGTTGTTGTTGTTGTTGTTGTTGTTGTTGTTGTTGTTGTTGGTGTTGTTGTTGTTGTTGTCGACTATTGATGTTTGTTTATTGTATGTGCGAAGCAGTTTTTCGACAATAAATTAATCTCAATAATCTCGATTAGTGGTTGAAGAATGCATAATCACGATACTAGCACTTTTTAATCTATCTAACTTCAATTTCAGCAATTCGTTCTCGTTCGAAGATTCCACCTTGCGGAAGTAGCGAGTGCAACATGCAAAGTACCAGGTTAGAACGTCACAGGTTGAGCTGCGAGCGAGGTAGGTTGATTCACTGTTCATTATTCTCTCTCATGATCACTCCGCGCGAGATGAACTGCTCACTACCAAGCACATGGAATCAGGAATGCCTATTGGCACCCACCCTGGAACACGTTGACCCCCGCGGACACTGCAAGCCCTCCCCCGGCCACTGCCAGCCCCACCACCCTGTTCACTGCGAGTGGCACGAGAGGATGAGGAGAGAGAAGAGGAACATCTGCGTGTCCGTCGACAGGTATCACGAGATCGCGTAGCACTGCAGACAATGCGGATTTCAGACTTCGTTAGAGGTTCTGTGCGATTCGACTAATAGGTTTCACTTTTTCTGGTTTAGGTTGCATTTTGGTACAGAGATGTGTCGATTGTTACGTTTCACTCGTTTTATAACAGTGGTGGTTACAGTCGATACACAATGATCAATGAGTCCACGTTCCTGTTCTCATATTGTAATGTATAATATTTATACCAGGGATCATCTTTTCGGCAACAATGAACCCACCTGTTGATTGTAGTTGACATATAGTCTGCGCCAGAGAGATAGTTTTCGATCTACCTCGCTTGCAGTTCAGAACACGGTGCCATAACCGTCTGCCTCTCTTGTTTTGCGCGCTATTGCCGAGAGCTGACTCTCCGTCTTCCTCTGATCTACCCCACCGCGCGCAACTTATTGCGAGCATAGAACTATAGTTGTTTAGGTAGAGAAGATCTACCCACCAGTTGGCATGGCAAGTCACATCAGCCGGGCGATGAATGAACTGCGGTATGTTCTGGCAGAATATCGAATTTCCATTAACTATTTAAAGTTTATAAATAATACTTTTCATTGTTCGATTGAACGCATTATGGTGTTTGGACATATATTACTCAATCAACTTCACCGCATTTATGTGCCCATACGTATGAACAATGCACACACTGACACTACATATTCTGAAAGCGGACAAATGACTGAAGAGGTTTGGCTGAGCAAATCAGTTGCCGCCACTTGCGAGCGACAGATACTTTGCGGGCGAGCGAGATTGAAGAGGAGTGCAAGTCGGCTAAAAATCGATAGGCATATGAAAGTTCGAGTACATACGACTCGATTCAAAAGTTTCGCGCGCGCCCAGACTGTGTATCACTTCTGAATGCACATCAAAGCTTCACTCACCCAAGCCAATGGAGACATGGTTCTTTTGCTGTTCTTGTTGTACTCCTCAAACCACACGAAACCCAGTAGAAGACCTGAAAACGGATGTTCAAGAAAAAGAGTCACCGGAACACAAGCATCGCACTGATTCATCAAAACCCGTTCACCAAATCGCTGTTCAGATATTTTTCATAAATAATTATTTCGTTCTCTCTCTCTCTCTCTCTCTCTCTCTCTCTCTCTCTTTGTTTATGTATAAGACTACAGTTGAACATCGGCCAAACTACATATCTTTATAGGTACATACCTATACCGATTCTGGACAACTGAGTGATTGAATTGATTGAAGATTGATTGATACCTGACATGAAGAAAAACGAGTCCACGGAGAAGAAGGCATTGGTGAGAACTTCTGCGGTGGTGTGCTGCGTCTCCTCCAAAACGTCCAGGACGTTTGCTGGAAACACCTTTCTCTCTCTCTCTCTCTCTCTCTTTCTCTTTCTCTCTGTCTCTTTCTCTCTCCCCCCCCCCTCTCTCTCTTTCTTTCTTTCCTTTCAAAGGTTGCCTAATAAGTCTTTTCCCGGTTCACAAGCTTATTCAAAGAACGCTTTTCAGGAAGATTTTCCAGTACTCACATGCATAGTACATGAACAACAACAGCATGTGTCCCAGTATCACCCAGCAGAGAGAGAAGAACCGAATACAGTGAATGGGACCGATCTGACCGGACTGAAATGCGATTGCAACATATTCATCACAGTTGTGTTGTCTAACACGTTTCATTGCAATATTTTAACATCCAACCGAACTTTGCTGTTAATCAGAACTCGGCCTGATATGAACAACATAAAATGAACTAAACATTGATAACTGACCCTTTTTGCGCTTCCGACAGGGAAAATCTCGGAGATGTTGCAATATAACGAGAAGCACATGAAGAGACGCCAGAAGAGGGCTGAAGAAAATTTACTTCCATCTATTTACCTCAACTTTTTTTACCACATGGCCAAGTTAAGGTTAAGTCTGAGTTCGTATCTTGATGTTCTGCTTCCTCTCTCTCTCTCTCCCTCTCCCTCTCTCTCTCACTCTCTCTCTCTCTCTCTCTTTCTCTCTCTCTCCCTTCACTCACTCTTTGCAAATGCTTGCTGCTCCGCCCATCCTCTACCGCAGTAGTCCACCACTCCTGACACCACACAGAGAGCGAGGAGAAGGCCCATGATGGAGCTGGAATGAACGTCAAATTAAAAAGTCAAAAGGCCAAAATCAAGTGTCCACACTGGCACAGTGGAGCTACATATCCTAGCATTGCCTTGCAAATTGTAAATGCAAATGTTTTTACAAGAACTCTTGTAAAAACAGTTGTAATTACAAGAAACAAATGTTTTCGCAATCGACAATTGACATTGCAAGATTTCATGCAACTCCCGACGCTCGTTTCTACAAGAGGTCAGGTCACGGTTTGACAAATGCACCCAAGGCTTATGTGAACGCGCAGCATACAATGTGTCACGGGTTAGCGCCAAAAAGTTGCTATCAGCTGGTTATCGATAAGAATATATTACTGCATCGTTACGAAGTTCTATCAAAACAATATCGTTGTTTTAACAACATTCGATCGCGCGCGCAACATGAATTACAAGTACACGTGTGATTACAGTTGTATTTACAAGAATTGTTGTAAAACAATTGTTTTACAATTGACAAGACAATGTTAGGATAGCTTCATTGGACTTCGGTGTCTTTACCGTCCGCACAATTGGTTGAAAATTATTAAAACGATACTTTTCATGAAGATTACTTTGCTGTACACGTTGTTAATTGAGAATATTCGAGTTTTTTCTATACCTAAAAAGAGAGAGAGAGAGAACTGACCACATGATCCACGTGCCAGCATTCGCTTTGACCAGGTGGGTCGTCACTGATGACGTCACACACAGGAGAGGAGGTGTTGCGAGAACGAGACACTGGAAAGTTGAGAGTTGAGATTGATTGATCAAAAAAACCTATATCAAATACGTTTCACTGATCAAACAAAAAGTAAAAGTAGGTTTGTGTGTCAATTACATGATGACAGCCCACGGTGTTCCATTGATATTGCATATTCGAACCACTGCTCATAATTACACTCAAACACCTCCATTTTCCAGCGCGGCAAAATGCTTTCCGTTTACACCGTTGCAACTACAGAAAACGTAATTTAGCATACCCAGACCTTGTGCGTTAATCGATGTTTCATGATCTTTATACCTTCCTGGCTCACCTGTTCTGAACAACTCCACATACTCTCCTCGCGTGCACGACGTTGGTAGACAGAGGTTGAGACCGATGGTGGTGGAGCACGCGCCCTGAACATTATGGTAATGTTCACTCTGAAGTTGATGTGATGTTCAGGACAGTGCTTCAAGATGAAGACTTAATGCGACACTTCGTCTTTATCACAATGTTCTAGAAATAGTTAGTTAGTGAAAATACAAATATATCATGGTTATCAAAGAATATTTTATGTAATACTTTAGTATGCGTATGCATTACGCAACTCTACTTTTCATCCGTTAATGAATTTTTGAAAGATATGTATGCATCGGTCCGATTGATTGATTCAGAATACATGTATTCAACTACTGGCTGTGAAACTCACACGTGTCGTATGGGGCTGCAATTTGATGTCTACCAGCAGTCGATTGATGTCCGCGCGAAATGTCCTTGTTCTAGAAATCGAGGTCATTCATCAGATCATCAGTCGAACTAACATACTAGGATTTATAAGTTAAGTTGCAACCTCACCGTCTTTTACCATGTGAGTCGACAGCGCTCGAACATCCTTGACCCTTTCGTATAGTCTTCCATCAAATTGAGCGTTGGCTACTTGTAAAAAGTAGAAATGGTAGAGACAACACTCTGAAAAAGAAATCGAAATCTAAGAGCAACAAGGTGAACCATTATCTCAGCCACTTGACTATCACTGAATCAATCGTAAATCAGTCATCAGACTGCAGTTGGAATAAATCAGTGAGATAAAGCTCTTTCATCACCACGAGTTCTTCAGCAATAGAAAACAAACTAATCCGCAACTTTGTCTTGATTTCCCACATGAGAAGACGATTTATTAGGACCGCGTACGGATACTTGAATCGAAATCGATTGATGAATCATCGAGAGGACAACAAGAGAGGACGTATGGCACAACATATCTTCTATAAATGATCAATCAATGCTTCAAAATGATTTTCTCGCGAGACTCATTCACAATCACAAAGAGTGTCAATTGTATCACATACAAAATTTCGCAATCAGAAAAAGCGCCGCCTGCTTCTCTCTCTCTCTCTCTCTCTCTCTCTCTCTCTCTTTCTTTCTCTCTTCCCGCGGTTGAGACGCGGAGAGAGTGTTGAAAATTGGAGAACCAGATTCGTGGCGCGTGCGGCTACTGGGCTCTGAAGATAGTTGTCTGATCTGTCTTGTTCGTGAAGCATAGTCGTGTTATGACGCACACATCACCAAAAACTTATGACGAGGTTCTCATGCTTTCGTTTTGTACGTATCATAATCATATTTGTGATTCAGAATAAACATCTGAATTGAATTTATTTGATTTGAGCTGAAACGTATGATTAATTATGCCAACTATGTACGTGTTTACCGAACGTTGTTAACGCCATTTTCGCCAGCACTCTAGATTCACATTTGCATTTCATCTGCCGTCATTTCTCAAACGGACGCCTGCCGAACCATCTACAGTTCGTAATTGGAAACGAATATGAGTGTTATGATAAGTATGTACCTTGATGACGAATCAATTATGTAACAGTTATTGTGAACACAATATTTCATAAAATAGTAAACGCAATCCGCGGAAGATTGGCACACACCGCGTTGTTTGGAATTTCAGTTCATAGTGCTAACTCAACGAAAACCAGAAGGTACACACTCACTACCTCTAAAACCGTGTGCACATGTTTTGTGTATGGTCTCAGTTGTGTTCCACTGTGGTTGGCCATTTCAAATTGTGCGTATTCCCATTAAAGTCAGATGTTCGAACAAAAGTTAGGAACCGAGCGGCATTTGTAATGCATGTTTAACGTGGAATTCCATCTGCTCTGCGTTGTTGTAACGCCTATCAGAATTTATCACAACCGTCACATGCTATGAAAGTTCCAAACTTTACTGACACCGACGCTTTATTTGGTATCGAAACTCAAAACGTTACTTCCATCTTCGGTCCGGTGTTGAACGTTTTCGGAATATACACCATTATCTTCCACTCGCTGCCGTCTATGAAAGACTACACGCGCTACCTCATAGCGTTGCATGTATTGTTGTTCACCGAGGCGTTTATTGGCGAGTGTCGCACCGTTTTGTACCTACCGCTTATGAGCTATTATATGCACGGCATCATACCGCATTTGGTTGGTTCTCATACTTGCACGGTTAGTACAAATTGAAAACGCAGCCCTCAACACTTTTTTCAGGTTGTAATGTTTATGATGATAATAATTTCTGGTTGGTTGGCATTTGTTCTGCTGAGCTTCAAAGCGCAAGTTCTTTTGGATCGAGAGTCGAGATTGTGCTTGACACAAAAACAGTTCAAGCAGTTCTATATTATCGTAAGTTTGATTATATATATATTTATATCGATATATATATATATATATATATATATATATATATATACGTTTGTATTATTTTCAGATGCTTTACATTGTACTTGCTCCCATGACATTGTTTGCGATTCTAGTTTATGAAAATCAAACAGACGTATTCATCTACACCCAAAAGGTGCAAAAGTGTAGTAAAATATTCATACATCTAATAATTAAGTTCTATCCCGAGCTCGTTCCGATACTGCGACACACATCTGCGTTTTTCATCACTTTTCCAGAGCATAATCGGTGGGTGGCAGCGATCGGCATATATGGTGCCTTCGATCTGGTCTTGATCGTGAGTTAATCAAACGCCATGTTTTTAAGTTGTGTAATTTCTTGCAGTTCGTGTTGCTTTCTGTACAATGTGCTATAGCAGTATCGCATTTGAAAAAACGAACAAGTATCTCGGAAAAGACACGACAAATGCAACTCAAGTTCTTTGTTTTCCTCATAGTTCAAGTAAGTGCAGTGATTCGATCGATCGACACAATATTTTGATAGGTCTGCATTCCGACACTTTTAATATCGACTCCTTTGATTTGTCAAATGTTTGTTGTTATCAATGAGATTTGGTTTGCCCACTGTGAGTGATGTTACTTGTTCCATTTCCACAAAGAAGTAATGTCTCTTCACTGATGATGACTCCGGATTGTCGGACGGTGTTCATCGTCTGATGATAGGAGTCGAAACAATGTTCACCACTTCTAGATCTCTCTTTGTTTTTCTAAATGATAATGTTTCAGTTCTAGCCGCAGGTGTGTTTCCAATGATTTGCATGCATGGACCGGTTGCCACCGTTTGTCTTTTCGTCTTCAACAAGTGCTATCGAAAATGGCTGCAAAAGTTGATCGCTCATAAAAGTGAGATTTTGACGGTATCGTGAAAATGAGAAGCTCTTTTTTCAGTTTTTCGAAGACCCGAGCGACCGGATAAGGTGTTCAACACGAGAAGGATAACAACGAACATTAATTCATAAGTGTGTTAGAAGTTAGAAGGTTAAGTAGCATCGTGCAACTTTTCGAGTATGATAAATTATATCGAGTATGATAAATTACATATATATAGTTACCAACTCTATACTATGAATATGTGCTGATCACACAGTTTTTATTCACATTATATAAATTTATCTACACTATCCGGGAGATTCCCAGCCGGGCATCGGCCAGGACAGAAAAATCGCATAACTTTGTATAATTGATGACCATCAACTTTCTAAACTCTCCCTGACGGGAGCATAATCCTTTCAAAAACTTTTCTTAGAAGTTGTATCTCCACGAAGTTCTATTCTTTACAAATAATGTAGGAAAGCTGATCAACGTCATATTTCAATGTTTGATATATTAAAGAATGTGTTTTACGGGTTTGACTACTGTTCGTTTTACAACAGTAATGTGCAGCTGGTTCACAATGCAGGTGCAAATAAGATTAGCAATTTTAGAGCGTTTCAATTTTAAATGTCTAAGGGATCGAAACGTGTCGAAACGTGCTATAGATCATCAATTTGTAAGACTCAATTGAGCTCTTCTCAGAGCTAAAAACAATGACTCTTTTTGCGAAATGGCTGTTTGTTCGTTTCGCAAAAACGATTCTATATGTAACAAGGATAATTAGCTACTAAACAGATGATGTAAATAAAGAGTGCAAAAGGCAAACATTGTTTTGGAAAATATTTGTCGTTTTTGCCCTTCTTTTTTTGCAATTCATATTGAGTAAACTAGACAGATCTTTTTTTTAAAAACAGACAAAACTGCGAGATGTACAAAATTTCACTACTCTTCAAATATATATTTTATCATTTTATCGTGCCGTGTGGTGCCGGCGGCTTAAGAACCACAAACAAAGAGTTATAGTTACCTATAGCTATAGGGAGGTAAGAAGAGCGAGGTGATTAAATCAAACACCTGCAAAAAGATTGTAAAAAGACCACCGCCTTCCCTGAGTGATCTCATTTTTCTCTGATCTCCACTCACTCACACGATATTTCGTCGTTCTCTGACCATTTTGTATTAGGTAAGGTTGACTGAGAGGAGAGTAAAAGTGGATTCGGGCCCTCATGGTGAATGGTAGAAGATGTGAGAAAGGAGAGCACGGGGGCCTCGTTATCTGTAGAATTGTCGTTTTGTTTTACTACTAGCATAGCATATATAGGACACATGTAATTGGTTACAGTTTTTCCAGCAAAATACACACTTTTCTAGAGATTTATAAGCTTCAATGATCAATACCAGCAAAAAATCGTCGAAAACTCCGAGTTCTGACGTTTTTAAACATTGTTGTTTAGTGGCAGTTGCGTTTTGGGTTTAGCTCAGCGGCAACCGCAGTATAAAGAGAATTTTTTTTAGTAAATAAATTTACCGTGAACCGAAGTAAGCATGATCATGTTAAAAATACAGGGCATAGCCGTTCTTTTCTGCCCCCGAAAACTCGCACTAACATAGTGATAAAAACCAAATGTTTCTATCAATCAATATATCAAATCAATGGAAGTCAGCCTGTCATCAAGCGCTTTATCAATTCCATACATTCTATGTACACGGTGTCTAGTCCGCCGGTCTGATCAGGAGGACCAGTTCTCTCCTCCCTCCTTCTTCCCTCCGGACTCGCCTCCTTCCACAACTGTGGGCGGGACTACGGGGGGCGGGACTACGGGGGCGGAAGGGGCGACCGCCGGTCTGGGCGGACCGGAGCTGCGCAGGCCGCCGAACATCAACATCTCTACCTAGAAGAGAGGGAGTTGGGGGGGGGGGAGAGAGAGAGAGAGAGAGAGGAGAGAGACAGAGAGGAGAGAGACAGAGAGAGACAGAGACAGAGAGAGGCGAGAGAGAGAGGGAGAGGGGAG
>CAWZYM010000351.1:40000-52399 GCA_963966185.1 Rhabditoides inermis | reverse complement strand
ACGGGCTTGACTGCCATTGGGACGAGAATGATGGGAGAGAAGTGGAAGATCTGCATGTCAGTCGCCAGGTACCACGAGATACCGTAACACTAAAAAGATACCGTAATAATAAATACCGTAACTTATACTCACTGCTCATCTTACGGAAACGGTCCGTCAGACAGATAGTGAAAGATAAACAGAGAGAGAGGGAGTACAAATCTATAAACTCATCAAAACACCCACTGCTCTTGACAATCTCCCTCAGCTCATAGCTGGTACATGCCTTGGGGAGGCACATATCGATCGATATCAGGTGCGCGCCGCACACTCCGTTCGTGGCGAGATCGAGGTTGATGTGGATTCTGAAAGTGTAAAGTTGTGAACGCACATTAACAATGCGTTTTGTTATGAAACATGCTACGGTTGGCTTTCAAACGTAATTAAGGTCTAGTTATTGGCGATGGATTCTCATAGCTGGTATTCTAGAATCATTGTCATTGTTCACAGGCAAAGCATCCTTGTGGTGTAATAAATATATGTTTTAAACCATTTTAACATATGAAAATTGCTACGATTGGCTTTCAGACCTATTCGAGACATGATTGACATTGCTTACCGGTTATAGTCGAGCATGTACTTCCGGTCCCTCCCCGTCGGGGTGAAGTCGATCCGAGGCATTCTGCGAGGCTGTCCACCGAACACCAGATGTCCTCGGAGAATACCCGGGCCAGGCTTGCCCGACGCGTCCAGCGCTCACAACACTGATTCGCTTACGTTTCATGACAATCGTCTGTTCAGTAATAACCTAACGGCACAATTTGAAGATTACCATCTGTATCTGTTATCCCAATTGGGTGACCCACCAGGTAACAGCACATTCTTGTCAAAGTCGGTGAACGTGATATTCACGTCTGCTCCGAGCACCTTCTGCTCTATCTGTGTGAAGAGAGTCGCGGCGGATGACTGAAATGTGTGTTCGCAAATCACATACGTTTCATCGTGACTTAATGTACGAATATATCGACGTACGCACTAATTCTACCTCTTCCAGCAGGTCAATGCTCGATACATTCAGATACTTTTCATTACCACATTAGAACCGAACAATAAGCACACGCAATAATGTGAGCAGAGATTGCGGCAGCACTTGAATAACACTTCAAATAACATGTAACACTCACTATCAGCAGGTTCATATCCGTGGCACACTCGTCGGTCACGTTTATTCATTGACAGACGAGAGTGCCAGCAGGCGATGCGGCCGAAGCTCATCCAGGTGGAGAGGATTGAGAGAGGACTGGAATCAGTTATAAATATAATTCCAGGAATCAGGTCGGAATATTCTGTCACAAGTTATCTTCCTAACTAATGTCATTGAGTACAGGACAAGGGGATTAAATGACTGGAAGGAAAAATGTAATAGGTCGAGATTGTTAGATTATGTGAATGTGAATCCCCTTATGATAGTAGTGAAACGTATTCGAAACACTCACCACATTTGCTTGATCTCACGCAATTCCTGAACTCGTCTCGTCAGTGAGGAGAAATCCAACTCGTGACATCAACTGTAAGGAATATACCAAGTAGAAAGCAGCGGCCGCCGCATTCTGAATTCGTAATCAATAATAATAACAAATATGTGTAATTAAACGTCATTTTCGAGCAATCAATACTATCAGCTTTCGGAGTATGACGAAACATAGTGAGGTTCAAATAAGAAATATATTGCCTTGGCGATAGGCGATAAATCATTCAGATGGCGTGTTATCTCGACTGCGTTCTAATCGTGCGAGTCTATTCGAATTGATCTCAGTCAGTGCGAAATCTCTCCTGCTGGATTAGCTCGCGTCTTCCTGATTGCTCATTTCAGAATCATAGTTGAATCAGTTCTCCAATGCTGACAACTGTTTCTCATCATTCCATACAATTTCGAACAACATGTTGATGTAAACTGTTTATCAATCGCAGAACTGTGTGCGATAAGAACAATGAGATTAAAAGGGTCTACAGCAAAACTGGCGACTCGAACATTAGGTTGTTATCTTTTTCGGGCTTTTCTCGGTGTCACTTCTCTCTTTTCGTCTTTGACTGCCGCCAGCCCGCGTAGACCGCCGATCAGTAGCATTTCCGCCTGAAACAAACAGTGTAACTTTTTTTTAAAAAAATTACTCAAGTTCGAGGTATTGCCACATCCCTTATGAAGGCGTAACGCCGAAACGTCGGATAAAAGATAAGTATAATCCAAAAATCGTGGTCCCCGGCTATAACATCTCACACTGCAGTACAGTGTGACTTGTCAATATAATTTGACAATTCGACTGTCATGGTTTCCATCAAACAGTAGAGATACGCATCGAGTTGTTTTTGTTTTTACTTGCGCTTGTCTGCAATAGTGTTCATGAATTCAAAACACCGCTAAAACGCTTTTACCGTACAAAAATAACTTTTTTGTGCTACCGAGAAACGTTTATCAAGGAATTTAAAAGGAACTATCAAAGAATTCAAGGAAAAAACAGCTTGTTTTGTTAACTAACCTTCCCGAGCGATATCTCGAACGCTGCCGACCAGAAGACTGCCAAGAAAAAGGAGATTATGATCACGGGAATCACGTAATTGACTACCTAAATAGGAAAGATGATACGGTCTCATGATAAGTAAAGGAGACCTACCGTATCTGAGAAATCACTCCAGTACAGGTCTCCCTTGTCGAGTCCGATGACAAAGTCGGAGACGCAGATGTGGATGAGATGGGCGGAATAAGAGACTCGACCGAGAGGAACCCAAATGTTCCACGACATGAACGTGTTGATGGGGCCTGAATAGTGTATAGTCAGTATCGCATTTGCTCTTGGCGCTGCGCCCAGCCGCCGCAGCGCGCGGATGGTAGACACGCGACGCGACCTGCGCTCTATTTTTTAGTAGTTTTCTCTAACCGTGGAAGAGAATTGACTGGTTACGATTGAATTCACAAACTTGTTCAATTCATGGTTCTCACCGCCGTATCCATAGTAGCAGCTGAAGATGAGCCATGTCTTAGCAAGCAGGCGGGTTTCGAGAATGCAGAGTACATGGTGCGCCAGAAAAGCGGGATCGAGTGGTTCTGAATGTCTCTTTCTCTGTCTCTCTCTCTCTCTCTTTCTCTCTCTCTCTCTCTCTCTCTCTCTCTCTTTCTTTTCTCTCTTTCTCCCTCTCTGTTTCTCTCTCTGTCTGTCACTCTGTCTCTCTCTGTCTCTCTCTGTCTCTCTCTCTCTCTCTCTCTCTCTCTCTCTCTTTCTCTCTTTCTCTCTCTCTCACCCTATCTCTTTCTCTCTCTTTCTCTCACCCTCTCTCTCTCTCTCTCTCTCTCTCTCTCTTCTTACCGTAGTCCACCTATGCAATCCCAACACCACAGTGGCCATGAGAAGAGAGCAGCCAGAGAACGATGTTGAGTGCCTACACTCTACACAGTGAACACATTGAATGAAAATTTAATTCTGGCATACGTGATTGATCCTCATTCGCTTCTTGTTTTGGAGGAGATAGCCAACGAGTATTCCGATTATGTAGACCTGAAACATAAGTAGGTAAACATAAATAGGATGTCTGGCATTGCTCAATTAGTTGTATCTCGATTAAAGCATTTTTCGCCTTTTGCCACATGATCTAAAGCGCGTATAAAGTATCAACAAACCAACCAGCCCTGCCGCGCAGGTAGTAATCTTGTAATTATATGAATAAGCATGTAGGTGTATACAATTTAGAATATTATAAACCCACCTGGCACCGTATATAGGGCGAGTCGTACATGTACATGGAGTATGTCCTGAACGAAAAAAAAAAACAAGTTTCATAAATCATACGTTGCAGATGTTTGTGAAGTACAAACGCGTATCATGTTTGATAATAACAAGAACGAAATGTTAATTTTAGTTAAAGCATGTACATCGTCCTAAAGTGCCCCCGTACGCCGTAAAAAGTGTTAAGGTGTTTGGCACATCAAGGTGTGTTCCGAAGAAACAGCAAGGTATTTCGAAGTGTTCGGCAATGTTCGGGAGTATTCCGAAGGCAATTCGGCAGTGTTCGAGAGCGATTCAAAAGGCAATTCCGAAGTGTTTCGAGGGCATTCGGGAGTGTTTCAGAGAGACCGCAACTTTAAACCAATTATTGGTAGTGTATATATGCTGTGTCACTGTTTCCAGTAGTTCACATCCACGTGAAGTCGTCCCGCGGATCCTTGTAGCCTAGCAGATTGTTGCTGGGCGGAAAGTAGAAGTGGTACACTGTAATAATGCAATAAGCAAGCATATTGTTGTTGTTGTTGTTGTTGTTGTTGTTGTTGTTGTTGTTGTTGTTGTTGTTGTTGTTGTTGTTGTTGTTGTTGTTGTTGTTGTTGTTGTTGTTGTTGTTGGTGTTGTTGTTGTTGTTGTCGACTATTGATGTTTGTTTATTGTATGTGCGAAGCAGTTTTTCGACAATAAATTAATCTCAATAATCTCGATTAGTGGTTGAAGAATGCATAATCACGATACTAGCACTTTTTAATCTATCTAACTTCAATTTCAGCAATTCGTTCTCGTTCGAAGATTCCACCTTGCGGAAGTAGCGAGTGCAACATGCAAAGTACCAGGTTAGAACGTCACAGGTTGAGCTGCGAGCGAGGTAGGTTGATTCACTGTTCATTATTCTCTCTCATGATCACTCCGCGCGAGATGAACTGCTCACTACCAAGCACATGGAATCAGGAATGCCTATTGGCACCCACCCTGGAACACGTTGACCCCCGCGGACACTGCAAGCCCTCCCCCGGCCACTGCCAGCCCCACCACCCTGTTCACTGCGAGTGGCACGAGAGGATGAGGAGAGAGAAGAGGAACATCTGCGTGTCCGTCGACAGGTATCACGAGATCGCGTAGCACTGCAGACAATGCGGATTTCAGACTTCGTTAGAGGTTCTGTGCGATTCGACTAATAGGTTTCACTTTTTCTGGTTTAGGTTGCATTTTGGTACAGAGATGTGTCGATTGTTACGTTTCACTCGTTTTATAACAGTGGTGGTTACAGTCGATACACAATGATCAATGAGTCCACGTTCCTGTTCTCATATTGTAATGTATAATATTTATACCAGGGATCATCTTTTCGGCAACAATGAACCCACCTGTTGATTGTAGTTGACATATAGTCTGCGCCAGAGAGATAGTTTTCGATCTACCTCGCTTGCAGTTCAGAACACGGTGCCATAACCGTCTGCCTCTCTTGTTTTGCGCGCTATTGCCGAGAGCTGACTCTCCGTCTTCCTCTGATCTACCCCACCGCGCGCAACTTATTGCGAGCATAGAACTATAGTTGTTTAGGTAGAGAAGATCTACCCACCAGTTGGCATGGCAAGTCACATCAGCCGGGCGATGAATGAACTGCGGTATGTTCTGGCAGAATATCGAATTTCCATTAACTATTTAAAGTTTATAAATAATACTTTTCATTGTTCGATTGAACGCATTATGGTGTTTGGACATATATTACTCAATCAACTTCACCGCATTTATGTGCCCATACGTATGAACAATGCACACACTGACACTACATATTCTGAAAGCGGACAAATGACTGAAGAGGTTTGGCTGAGCAAATCAGTTGCCGCCACTTGCGAGCGACAGATACTTTGCGGGCGAGCGAGATTGAAGAGGAGTGCAAGTCGGCTAAAAATCGATAGGCATATGAAAGTTCGAGTACATACGACTCGATTCAAAAGTTTCGCGCGCGCCCAGACTGTGTATCACTTCTGAATGCACATCAAAGCTTCACTCACCCAAGCCAATGGAGACATGGTTCTTTTGCTGTTCTTGTTGTACTCCTCAAACCACACGAAACCCAGTAGAAGACCTGAAAACGGATGTTCAAGAAAAAGAGTCACCGGAACACAAGCATCGCACTGATTCATCAAAACCCGTTCACCAAATCGCTGTTCAGATATTTTTCATAAATAATTATTTCGTTCTCTCTCTCTCTCTCTCTCTCTCTCTCTCTCTCTCTTTGTTTATGTATAAGACTACAGTTGAACATCGGCCAAACTACATATCTTTATAGGTACATACCTATACCGATTCTGGACAACTGAGTGATTGAATTGATTGAAGATTGATTGATACCTGACATGAAGAAAAACGAGTCCACGGAGAAGAAGGCATTGGTGAGAACTTCTGCGGTGGTGTGCTGCGTCTCCTCCAAAACGTCCAGGACGTTTGCTGGAAACACCTTTCTCTCTCTCTCTCTCTCTCTCTTTCTCTTTCTCTCTGTCTCTTTCTCTCTCCCCCCCCCCTCTCTCTCTTTCTTTCTTTCCTTTCAAAGGTTGCCTAATAAGTCTTTTCCCGGTTCACAAGCTTATTCAAAGAACGCTTTTCAGGAAGATTTTCCAGTACTCACATGCATAGTACATGAACAACAACAGCATGTGTCCCAGTATCACCCAGCAGAGAGAGAAGAACCGAATACAGTGAATGGGACCGATCTGACCGGACTGAAATGCGATTGCAACATATTCATCACAGTTGTGTTGTCTAACACGTTTCATTGCAATATTTTAACATCCAACCGAACTTTGCTGTTAATCAGAACTCGGCCTGATATGAACAACATAAAATGAACTAAACATTGATAACTGACCCTTTTTGCGCTTCCGACAGGGAAAATCTCGGAGATGTTGCAATATAACGAGAAGCACATGAAGAGACGCCAGAAGAGGGCTGAAGAAAATTTACTTCCATCTATTTACCTCAACTTTTTTTACCACATGGCCAAGTTAAGGTTAAGTCTGAGTTCGTATCTTGATGTTCTGCTTCCTCTCTCTCTCTCTCCCTCTCCCTCTCTCTCTCACTCTCTCTCTCTCTCTCTCTTTCTCTCTCTCTCCCTTCACTCACTCTTTGCAAATGCTTGCTGCTCCGCCCATCCTCTACCGCAGTAGTCCACCACTCCTGACACCACACAGAGAGCGAGGAGAAGGCCCATGATGGAGCTGGAATGAACGTCAAATTAAAAAGTCAAAAGGCCAAAATCAAGTGTCCACACTGGCACAGTGGAGCTACATATCCTAGCATTGCCTTGCAAATTGTAAATGCAAATGTTTTTACAAGAACTCTTGTAAAAACAGTTGTAATTACAAGAAACAAATGTTTTCGCAATCGACAATTGACATTGCAAGATTTCATGCAACTCCCGACGCTCGTTTCTACAAGAGGTCAGGTCACGGTTTGACAAATGCACCCAAGGCTTATGTGAACGCGCAGCATACAATGTGTCACGGGTTAGCGCCAAAAAGTTGCTATCAGCTGGTTATCGATAAGAATATATTACTGCATCGTTACGAAGTTCTATCAAAACAATATCGTTGTTTTAACAACATTCGATCGCGCGCGCAACATGAATTACAAGTACACGTGTGATTACAGTTGTATTTACAAGAATTGTTGTAAAACAATTGTTTTACAATTGACAAGACAATGTTAGGATAGCTTCATTGGACTTCGGTGTCTTTACCGTCCGCACAATTGGTTGAAAATTATTAAAACGATACTTTTCATGAAGATTACTTTGCTGTACACGTTGTTAATTGAGAATATTCGAGTTTTTTCTATACCTAAAAAGAGAGAGAGAGAGAACTGACCACATGATCCACGTGCCAGCATTCGCTTTGACCAGGTGGGTCGTCACTGATGACGTCACACACAGGAGAGGAGGTGTTGCGAGAACGAGACACTGGAAAGTTGAGAGTTGAGATTGATTGATCAAAAAAACCTATATCAAATACGTTTCACTGATCAAACAAAAAGTAAAAGTAGGTTTGTGTGTCAATTACATGATGACAGCCCACGGTGTTCCATTGATATTGCATATTCGAACCACTGCTCATAATTACACTCAAACACCTCCATTTTCCAGCGCGGCAAAATGCTTTCCGTTTACACCGTTGCAACTACAGAAAACGTAATTTAGCATACCCAGACCTTGTGCGTTAATCGATGTTTCATGATCTTTATACCTTCCTGGCTCACCTGTTCTGAACAACTCCACATACTCTCCTCGCGTGCACGACGTTGGTAGACAGAGGTTGAGACCGATGGTGGTGGAGCACGCGCCCTGAACATTATGGTAATGTTCACTCTGAAGTTGATGTGATGTTCAGGACAGTGCTTCAAGATGAAGACTTAATGCGACACTTCGTCTTTATCACAATGTTCTAGAAATAGTTAGTTAGTGAAAATACAAATATATCATGGTTATCAAAGAATATTTTATGTAATACTTTAGTATGCGTATGCATTACGCAACTCTACTTTTCATCCGTTAATGAATTTTTGAAAGATATGTATGCATCGGTCCGATTGATTGATTCAGAATACATGTATTCAACTACTGGCTGTGAAACTCACACGTGTCGTATGGGGCTGCAATTTGATGTCTACCAGCAGTCGATTGATGTCCGCGCGAAATGTCCTTGTTCTAGAAATCGAGGTCATTCATCAGATCATCAGTCGAACTAACATACTAGGATTTATAAGTTAAGTTGCAACCTCACCGTCTTTTACCATGTGAGTCGACAGCGCTCGAACATCCTTGACCCTTTCGTATAGTCTTCCATCAAATTGAGCGTTGGCTACTTGTAAAAAGTAGAAATGGTAGAGACAACACTCTGAAAAAGAAATCGAAATCTAAGAGCAACAAGGTGAACCATTATCTCAGCCACTTGACTATCACTGAATCAATCGTAAATCAGTCATCAGACTGCAGTTGGAATAAATCAGTGAGATAAAGCTCTTTCATCACCACGAGTTCTTCAGCAATAGAAAACAAACTAATCCGCAACTTTGTCTTGATTTCCCACATGAGAAGACGATTTATTAGGACCGCGTACGGATACTTGAATCGAAATCGATTGATGAATCATCGAGAGGACAACAAGAGAGGACGTATGGCACAACATATCTTCTATAAATGATCAATCAATGCTTCAAAATGATTTTCTCGCGAGACTCATTCACAATCACAAAGAGTGTCAATTGTATCACATACAAAATTTCGCAATCAGAAAAAGCGCCGCCTGCTTCTCTCTCTCTCTCTCTCTCTCTCTCTCTCTCTCTTTCTTTCTCTCTTCCCGCGGTTGAGACGCGGAGAGAGTGTTGAAAATTGGAGAACCAGATTCGTGGCGCGTGCGGCTACTGGGCTCTGAAGATAGTTGTCTGATCTGTCTTGTTCGTGAAGCATAGTCGTGTTATGACGCACACATCACCAAAAACTTATGACGAGGTTCTCATGCTTTCGTTTTGTACGTATCATAATCATATTTGTGATTCAGAATAAACATCTGAATTGAATTTATTTGATTTGAGCTGAAACGTATGATTAATTATGCCAACTATGTACGTGTTTACCGAACGTTGTTAACGCCATTTTCGCCAGCACTCTAGATTCACATTTGCATTTCATCTGCCGTCATTTCTCAAACGGACGCCTGCCGAACCATCTACAGTTCGTAATTGGAAACGAATATGAGTGTTATGATAAGTATGTACCTTGATGACGAATCAATTATGTAACAGTTATTGTGAACACAATATTTCATAAAATAGTAAACGCAATCCGCGGAAGATTGGCACACACCGCGTTGTTTGGAATTTCAGTTCATAGTGCTAACTCAACGAAAACCAGAAGGTACACACTCACTACCTCTAAAACCGTGTGCACATGTTTTGTGTATGGTCTCAGTTGTGTTCCACTGTGGTTGGCCATTTCAAATTGTGCGTATTCCCATTAAAGTCAGATGTTCGAACAAAAGTTAGGAACCGAGCGGCATTTGTAATGCATGTTTAACGTGGAATTCCATCTGCTCTGCGTTGTTGTAACGCCTATCAGAATTTATCACAACCGTCACATGCTATGAAAGTTCCAAACTTTACTGACACCGACGCTTTATTTGGTATCGAAACTCAAAACGTTACTTCCATCTTCGGTCCGGTGTTGAACGTTTTCGGAATATACACCATTATCTTCCACTCGCTGCCGTCTATGAAAGACTACACGCGCTACCTCATAGCGTTGCATGTATTGTTGTTCACCGAGGCGTTTA
This sequence comes from Rhabditoides inermis, assembly GCA_963966185.1. Taxonomy (NCBI): domain Eukaryota; kingdom Metazoa; phylum Nematoda; class Chromadorea; order Rhabditida; family Rhabditidae; genus Rhabditoides; species Rhabditoides inermis. The sequence continues at coordinate 42,318 of CAWZYM010000351.1, read as the reverse complement.
TTGGCGAGTGTCGCACCGTTTTGTACCTACCGCTTATGAGCTATTATATGCACGGCATCATACCGCATTTGGTTGGTTCTCATACTTGCACGGTTAGTACAAATTGAAAACGCAGCCCTCAACACTTTTTTCAGGTTGTAATGTTTATGATGATAATAATTTCTGGTTGGTTGGCATTTGTTCTGCTGAGCTTCAAAGCGCAAGTTCTTTTGGATCGAGAGTCGAGATTGTGCTTGACACAAAAACAGTTCAAGCAGTTCTATATTATCGTAAGTTTGATTATATATATATTTATATCGATATATATATATATATATATATATATATATATATATACGTTTGTATTATTTTCAGATGCTTTACATTGTACTTGCTCCCATGACATTGTTTGCGATTCTAGTTTATGAAAATCAAACAGACGTATTCATCTACACCCAAAAGGTGCAAAAGTGTAGTAAAATATTCATACATCTAATAATTAAGTTCTATCCCGAGCTCGTTCCGATACTGCGACACACATCTGCGTTTTTCATCACTTTTCCAGAGCATAATCGGTGGGTGGCAGCGATCGGCATATATGGTGCCTTCGATCTGGTCTTGATCGTGAGTTAATCAAACGCCATGTTTTTAAGTTGTGTAATTTCTTGCAGTTCGTGTTGCTTTCTGTACAATGTGCTATAGCAGTATCGCATTTGAAAAAACGAACAAGTATCTCGGAAAAGACACGACAAATGCAACTCAAGTTCTTTGTTTTCCTCATAGTTCAAGTAAGTGCAGTGATTCGATCGATCGACACAATATTTTGATAGGTCTGCATTCCGACACTTTTAATATCGACTCCTTTGATTTGTCAAATGTTTGTTGTTATCAATGAGATTTGGTTTGCCCACTGTGAGTGATGTTACTTGTTCCATTTCCACAAAGAAGTAATGTCTCTTCACTGATGATGACTCCGGATTGTCGGACGGTGTTCATCGTCTGATGATAGGAGTCGAAACAATGTTCACCACTTCTAGATCTCTCTTTGTTTTTCTAAATGATAATGTTTCAGTTCTAGCCGCAGGTGTGTTTCCAATGATTTGCATGCATGGACCGGTTGCCACCGTTTGTCTTTTCGTCTTCAACAAGTGCTATCGAAAATGGCTGCAAAAGTTGATCGCTCATAAAAGTGAGATTTTGACGGTATCGTGAAAATGAGAAGCTCTTTTTTCAGTTTTTCGAAGACCCGAGCGACCGGATAAGGTGTTCAACACGAGAAGGATAACAACGAACATTAATTCATAAGTGTGTTAGAAGTTAGAAGGTTAAGTAGCATCGTGCAACTTTTCGAGTATGATAAATTATATCGAGTATGATAAATTACATATATATAGTTACCAACTCTATACTATGAATATGTGCTGATCACACAGTTTTTATTCACATTATATAAATTTATCTACACTATCCGGGAGATTCCCAGCCGGGCATCGGCCAGGACAGAAAAATCGCATAACTTTGTATAATTGATGACCATCAACTTTCTAAACTCTCCCTGACGGGAGCATAATCCTTTCAAAAACTTTTCTTAGAAGTTGTATCTCCACGAAGTTCTATTCTTTACAAATAATGTAGGAAAGCTGATCAACGTCATATTTCAATGTTTGATATATTAAAGAATGTGTTTTACGGGTTTGACTACTGTTCGTTTTACAACAGTAATGTGCAGCTGGTTCACAATGCAGGTGCAAATAAGATTAGCAATTTTAGAGCGTTTCAATTTTAAATGTCTAAGGGATCGAAACGTGTCGAAACGTGCTATAGATCATCAATTTGTAAGACTCAATTGAGCTCTTCTCAGAGCTAAAAACAATGACTCTTTTTGCGAAATGGCTGTTTGTTCGTTTCGCAAAAACGATTCTATATGTAACAAGGATAATTAGCTACTAAACAGATGATGTAAATAAAGAGTGCAAAAGGCAAACATTGTTTTGGAAAATATTTGTCGTTTTTGCCCTTCTTTTTTTGCAATTCATATTGAGTAAACTAGACAGATCTTTTTTTTAAAAACAGACAAAACTGCGAGATGTACAAAATTTCACTACTCTTCAAATATATATTTTATCATTTTATCGTGCCGTGTGGTGCCGGCGGCTTAAGAACCACAAACAAAGAGTTATAGTTACCTATAGCTATAGGGAGGTAAGAAGAGCGAGGTGATTAAATCAAACACCTGCAAAAAGATTGTAAAAAGACCACCGCCTTCCCTGAGTGATCTCATTTTTCTCTGATCTCCACTCACTCACACGATATTTCGTCGTTCTCTGACCATTTTGTAT
>CAWZYM010000351.1:32500-35000 GCA_963966185.1 Rhabditoides inermis | reverse complement strand
CATGCGACTAAATCAATTGCCACTTGAAATTTATGCTGGGCGGAAGGATCATTCGCATCAAATGCGAAGGAAATTTTCAAATCATCGGCGTAAAGCGCACACTCAACATAGTCGGGAAGATTGGAGATGATATCATTAATATATACATTGAACAGTATGGGACCTAGGCAAGACCCCTGTGGTACACCACAGTTGACAAGCCGTGGAGAGGAAAGCTCATCACCGACCATTACTTGTTGGCGACGGTCGGTCAAGAAACTTCTAATCCATCCCAATACGTTACCGCGAATTCCCAGCGAATGCAACTTTTTGTATAGCAAGTTGTGATTAATAGTATCGAATGCCTTCTTGAAATCAAAGTATATACAATCGATAACCATTCCATTAGATAGGTGTTTCAACCAGTGACTATGACACTCAATAAGTTGAGCGTTTGTGGATCTATTCTTGCGAAAGCCAAATTGCCTAGATGTGAGAAGCGAATTCCTCTCAAGAAATTCCGTAATTTGCTTGACGCATATGCGTTCCAGAACTTTCGCAACACTACTTATAAGGCTGATCGGCCGGTAGTTGAGTGGATCATCACGAGCCCCCTTTTTATAAAGAGGTTTTATATACGCCAGTTTCCAAATCTCAGGGACATTGCATACGGAAGTAGACATTGAAAATAGAATAGAGAGTGGGACCGAAATCGTATCAACCGTATTTTTCAAAAAGGCATGCGAAATATTGTCAGGGCTCGTGTTCATTTTAGATGCTAGTTTGGAAATAGTTTTGTGTACATGTGCATACGAAATCTCAATGGTGGAGAGCTGACTGACAGCACAAGGAAGGGGCGCACCCGTAGGGATAGGACCTCGCTGCGAGAAGATCGCATCGAAGCACTCTCCGAACAGCTCCGCCTTCTCCCTCGACCCGTGAATCAACTCACCCTCACGAGAGAGCGAGGCGACACCATCACCAGGAAACAGTTTGGCGCGTACATCCCGAAATAGCGCGCGCTTGTTGCTACCATTGATTAATCTCGCCTCGCGTTTGCAGTTCCAAGAGAATAACGCCTTTCGTAGTTTATTTTGTGCTCTGTCCGAAGCACGGCTGGAAGGCTGTCTAATCGAATACTTAAGAGCTGCGCGTTTCAATTTGAGAATATGACTGGGAAGGTTAGTATTTTTATACGGGGGCAGAACGGGAATGTGAGTGTGGATGAGGTGTTGCATTCGCTGGTTGAAAAGCGCGGTAGCCTGTTCTAATGTCAGTCCTATAAAGGCAAGTGTCCAATCAGTACAAGCAATGGTTTTGTTTATTTCATTCCAATTCGCCCTCCGATATGCGAAACGCGGCCTCTCTCCAGCGGCCTCACTCACCCCGAGTCGCAGCCGATACTCAACGGGCAAGTGATCGCAGACAGAAAAACGCGGCATCACACGGACACATTGGAAAAGCGATATGGAATCAGTGAGAACGATGTCGAGAGTGTGCGCCCTTCGCCCCACTCGTCTCACCATCGTCGCATGGCGAACCATTTGAGAAAGGGAGTGGAGTGAGACGAAGTTCATCAAAGATCGATCAAACGCCTCAGTCGCCCGGAACGAATTCCAGTCGACCGATGGCGCATTGAAATCTCCTTGAATTATGTGACTATGGCTATCAGGTAAGAGAAGTGACTGAATTTCATGAATAAGTTTTGTTCCTGCTAGCTTGATTTGTGGCGATGAGCCAGGTGTGCGATATGCAGTAATCAATCGCAGTGGGCGAGACATCTTTAAAACATGTGAGGAGAGAATGTCGATGCAAACTAATTCGCAAAGATTATCAATTGATATGGATAAAATGTGTTTTACAGAAAGGGAAGAGTGAGTGAGCACTAAAACGCCTCCAGCATGAGTCTTGCGATCCGATCGATACATGTTATAGCGGCCATTCATACAGAGACTACTCATATTATCTTCAACATTGCACCAACTTTCGGTTATCGCGAAAACAATAGGTTTAGCCTGATTCAATAGCATATCTAAATCATACAACTTATTCCGAACTGAGCGCGCGTTTAGCAGCAGAAAATTTGCACATGGAACAACACTGGTGATTGGGGAAGGGGAAAACTGCGAAACATCAAAAACAGTAGAACCGACCTGAACAACAGTGCTAGCGGGCCGGGGGCAGAAGTCCTAGTCCATGGCAACGTCGGCATCTCCAGCGGTCTCTTCAAACGGCTCGCCCGATTCACCCTCGCGCACCTTCTTCGGGACCTCCTCTGCAATCGGCGAGAGCAGTACTTTGGACAAGGTGCGCTTCACAGCGGACTTGCGGACAGACAGAGGGTTAGAGGACGAGCGAGGAGCGGTCTTCCTTCCACCCCTTCCTTTCCGCGCCCCCTGCCACCCGGGCGGCCGCGGGAAGAGCGAGCGGTGGGGGGAGGAGAGAGAGATGGCGGCTGCGGGGTCACGGCGAGAGAGTGCGCGGGAGGAGAGGGCTCAGACGACGAGGCGGCCGCAGGCGA
>CAWZYM010000351.1:20000-27500 GCA_963966185.1 Rhabditoides inermis | reverse complement strand
TTTGACAATTTGACTGTCATGGTTTCCATCAAACAGTAGAGATACGCATCGAGTTGTTTTTGTTTTCAATTGCGCTTGTCTGCGTTAATTTTAACATTGAAACAATTCGAAAGTGTTCATTGAAACAATTTGAAACATCGCTTAAACGATTTAACCGTACAAAAAACTTGTTTGTGCTTATTTAACAGTAGTGGATTAGTGTTCATGAAAGCAAACCGTTGCTACCGAGAAACGTTCATCAAAGAATATCAAAAAAGAAGAAAATATCAGAGAAGTCCAAGAAAAAAAGAACCGCTTGTTTTGTTAACTAACCTTTCTCAGTGATATCTCGATTGCTGCCGAGAAAAAGACTGCCAAGAAAAAGGAGATTATGATCACGGAAATCACGTAGGTGACTACCTAAATAGCAAAGATGATACGGTCACAAGATAAGTAAAGGAGGTCTACCGTATCTGAGAAATTACTTCAGTACAGGTCTCCCTTGTCGAGTCCGATGACAAAGTCGGAGACGCAGATGTGGATGAGATAGGCGGTATAAGAGACGCGACCCCGTGGAACCAGTGGAACCTAACGTATCCCCACGGGATGTTCCCCTCTCATGTCAGGCAATAACACTTGACGTATCTGCATAAATAGGTACGGGATACAAGGTTACGCCACACTCACGCGTTAGTCCGCCACACGCGTCCGAATCACGATACTAAGCAATCTAACTTCAATTATAGCAATTCGTTCTCGTTTGAAGATTCCACCTTGCGGAAGTAGCGAGTGCAACATGCAAAGTACCAGGTTAGAACGTCACAGGTTGAGCTGCGAGCGAGGTAGGTTGATTCACTGTTCACTATTCTCTCTCATGATCACTTTGCGCGAGATGAACTGCTCACTACCAAGCACATGGGATCAGGAATGCCTATGCCCACCCACCCTGGAACACGTTGACCCCCGCGGACACTGCAAGCCCTCTCCCGGCCACTGCCAGCCCCACCACCCCGTTCACTGCGAGTGGCACGAGAGGATGAGGAGAGAGAAGAGGAACATCTGTCAGTCGATGAGATCGCGTAGCACTGCAGGCAATGCGGATTTCAGACTTCGTTAGAGGTTCTGTGCGATTCGACTATTAGGTTTCACTTTTTCTGGTTTAGGTTGCATTTTGGTACAGTTTCGTGCGATTCGATTGTTTCGTTTCACTCGTTTTATAACAGTGGTGGTTACAGTCGATACACAATGAGTCCACGTTTCTGTTCTCATATTGTAAGATATTTAAACCAGGAATCATCTTTCTGGCATCATTGAACCCACCTGTTGTTTGTAGTTGACATAGTTGTTTAGGTAGAGAAGATCTACCCACCAGTTGGCATGGCAAGTCACATCAGCCGGGCGATGAATGAACTCCGGCATGTTCTGGCAGAATATCGATTTTTTTCCATTAACTATTTAAAGTTTATAAATAATACTTTTCGTTGTTTGATTAAACGCATTATGGTGGACATATATTACTCAATCAACTTCACCGCATTTATGTGCCCATACGTATGTTGTGTATACTCACTTTCAGCCACGTCTGATAGACGAATGTCCGAAATCCGATGAGTATATAGTAAGGCGGGGAGGGGCGCAGGATGTGGAGCACGTAGAACATGGTCTGAAAGAACGATAATATGAACAATGCACACACTGACACTACATATTCTGAAAACGGACAAATGACTGAAGAAGTTTGGCTGAGCAAATCAGTTGCCGCCACTCGCGAGCGAGATTGAAGAGAGTGCAGGTCGGCTAAAAATCGATAGGCATCTAAAAGTTCGAGTACATACGACTCGCACATCAAAGTATCACTCACTCACCCACGCAAATGGAGACATGGTTCTTTTGCTGTTCTTGTTGTACTCCTCAAACCACACGAAACCCAGTAAAAGACCTGAAAACGAATGTTCAAGAAAATGAGTCACCGGAACACCAGATTCGCACTGATTCATCGAAACCCGTCTATCATTTCTCGATTCTCATTCTCATACGAAATCGCTGTTCATCAGATATTTTTTTCATAAATAATTATTTTGTTTTCTCTCTCTGTCTATTGAATTTATTGATGATTGATTGATACCTGACATGAATAAAAACGAGTGGAAACACCCCTCTCTCTCTCTCTCTTTCTCTCTTTCTCTCTTTCTCTCTCTCTCTCTCTCTCTCTCTCTCTCTCTCTCTCTCTCTCTCTTTGTTTCCTTTCCAAGCTTGCCGAATAAGTCTTCTCCCGGTTCACAAGCTTAAGCTTATTCAAAGAACGCTTTTCAGGAAGTTTTTTTCACATGCATAGTATATACTTTTACATGAACAACAACATCATGTGTCCTAGTAAAAACCGAAGAGAAGAACCGAATACAGTGAATGGGACCGATCTGACCGGACTGAAATGCGATCGCAAAATATTCTTCATGACAGAAATGGAAACCATGTTCACCACTTCCCTTTTCATTGGATTTCTAAATGTTAAGGTTTCAGATGTCGCCGCTGGTGTGTTGTCTATGATCTGTATGCATGGCCCCATAGCCACCGTGTGTCTTTTCGTGTTCAACAAGTGGCATTGAAAATGGCTGTATCAGTTGACCGCTCATAAACGTAGGATTTTGATGGTTTCAATGAAAAAATGTTTGTTTAGTGTTTCGAAGACCCGCGAGACCGGCGTCACAACTTTCGTGAGCCTCCCTCTAGTCAGAAGTCCGTGACGTCATCTGAAATTCATTGCATTATTCGATGGACCCCTTGTAAGCAGCTAGCGATTTGTACTCGAGAGCCTTAGGTCATTCCCCTTATTGGCTAGATTGACGGTTGTATAACTTGAAACTTGAAACTGCTGATAAACAAACCTTTTAAAGCTAAAGTGTTCACCGCACGGACGCTGACAACTAACGCTAAATCATAATTACTTTAGATGATGTGGTGCAACTTTTGTTAAAATGTTATGAAAAATTATATGAAAAAGCAAATGTTATGAAAAATTGAAAAAAAAACTCATATCTAAATGTTTGATTATTAAATTGTGTGTTCACTGATTTGACTACTGTTTGTTTTGCAACAGTTATTGCCGCAGATGTCTCATTAAGCAGGTGCAAACAAGGTTATCAAAATCAAAGCATTCAGCTTCAATATGAAATGCCTAATGACGCTTTTCAACACCACAGCTCAACTTTCCGCATACATAGAGTTGCTCATAGATATACAAGCCACTCATAGAGATATAGTTGAAACGAAACGCTTCGATTAAATTTGGGTAGATCGACCCTGTGTTCAGAGTGAGACGATTTTTTGCATATTTCCCATTCTTCTATAAAAAATTTCAGGGTCACGTCAACGACAGCGATATATCGCAGACTGCATTATGAAACCATCAATCATCAATTTGAGAAAGAGAAAGAGAGAAAGGCAAAAAACAAATGAATAAACAACATGTTGAATTCACCGTACAGTTGCTTTCGATAAATTTTCAAAATCAAAGATTACAGGTTTACCCTGCGCTCTCATCTCTCTGCTAAAAAGAGTTCGAAAGAAAATGCGCAGAGTGACAGCATTTAGGCTACAACCGCATGTTATCGAACGCTTTATCACAATTCACATATTACTATATACAGAGTGGGCCTAGTCCTGTCCGATCAGGAAGACCAGTTCTCTCCTCCTCCTCCTCCTCCTCCCTCCTTCTTCCCCTCTCCAGCCTTCACTCCTCCCTCCACAACTGTGGGCGGGACTACGGGGGCGGAGGGAGCGACTGCCGGTCTGGGAGGCCGCGAGTTGCGCAGGCCGCCAAACATGAGCATTTCTACCTGAAATGGAGGGTTTGGAGAGAGAGAGAGAGAGCGAGAGAGAGCGAGAGAGAGAGAGAGAGAGAGCGAGAGAGAGAGCGAGAGAGAGAGAGAGAGCGAGAGAGCGAGAGAGAGAGAGCGAGAGAGCGAGAGAGCGAGAGAGAGAGCGAGAGAGAGAGAACGAGAGAGCGAGAGAGAGAGAGAGAGAGAGAGAGAGAGAGAGAGAGAGAGAGAGAGCCGCACCTTTCCGAGACTGATCTCGAACGCTGCCGACCAGATCGTAGCAAATAGGAAGGTGAGTACGATAACCGGAATAGCGTAGTTGGCGATCTGAAGTTCCAATTTAAGTATTCATATATTTATTTCTAAATGGAGCACGTATTGCATTCAGTATCCGTATGGAGTTCTTATGGAAACTGTGAAGCGTAATCGATACTCTTTTTTGAGATTAACCATTAACTAACCGATTTCTACGGTGTCGTGTGTGAGATTTAAAATCTACATTTCAAATTTGAGAAACAAGTAAAACGTCTTCAACACGTCTTTTTTTACTACATCATGCTCACGTGTGCCTTTTCCCTCCCTCCAACTATCCGAGCAGTTCCAAACCGTACATAACTGTACTGGTTTAATTACCCAAGTTTGAGGTAAAGCCTTCCCTGATGATGCCATAAAGGCGAAACGTCGGAATAAAACTGTTTCTATCGCGGTACATCGGCATACATCCCGTACACCACATCTCATCATAACTGTACTATTCCATTTTTCGACTTGTGTGTATGTCGGAACCACTTATGAATGAACTATTCTATTCTATTCTATTCTACCCTGCAACAGACCATGGCGGAGACGCTGTGTGTACTCGTTTACTTGTTCACGTGTTTCTCATACTAAGAACTAGGTAGCTTCTCCACTGACCGTGGCGGAGAAGCTGCTGTAGAACAGTTCTCCCTCGTTCATGCCGATGATGTACGTGATAATGCAAATGTGGATGAGGTATGCACAGTAGGACAGTCGACCCAGGGGAACGAAGATACTCCACGACATGAACGTGTTGATCGGACCTGCAATGGAGGAATCGCTGAAACGTATCTAAAATCTAAAATCTAAAATCTAGTATCTAGTATCTATCTAGTATCTAATCTAGTATCCAATCTAATCTAGTATCTAAAATCGCACGTTACTTCGAGTCTCTTACAACTTACGAGTGATTGTGAAAAAACTTTGCTAATAAATTAACAGTTTCTTCTAAAAAAAATAATTTCTATGGCGTAAAACGTATGTAGGTACGAAGGTGTGACATTGACTACAACCGAAAACACACTACTAATACTTAAATATGTATGAAAAACAAATACTTGAATAAAATTCTTAGTACTCAAATACTAATACTAATATTTAATGTCTAGTTTACAAACAAAATACTTAAATATGTATGAACGTCGTGAAACGTCTCGCACCAAGAACTACGCATGAAAAACTCTCTTCAAGTTTTGGATTTGATGGTACTGTAACGTATGTAACTGTTGTGCTACTAAACTGTCATGTAACGAAAGTAGTTCAACGAAAGTAACTGAGTAGTCATTTGTTTTTTATTACAGTTCTAAAATAAATAAATAACTACTGGTTAATGTTGCAAAGTCCTGGCATGACTGAAAACGGCGCCACTCTGTTGATCTGAAGTAATCACTGACACGTCGCCCACCTCCGTATCCATAGAAACAGGATACGATGATCCACGACAGAGACAGTCCCCACGCCGGCTTCGAGAACGCCGAGTACATCGCGCGCCAGAAGATCGGGATGTCGATGCCCTGCGATCGATAATCAACCGATACATCTTTGTAAATCCTTGTGTTCCTCTCGATTACCATAAACATTTCACAACATTAGTGTACACTGCTCGCCACGTGGAATAACAAAAAGTGTGGGTCCGGGTATCCCCGGTGTGAGCCCGAGTGGGCGAGTAGCGGAAAAGCGATCGATAATCAATCAATACGGTTCAACGTACCTTGGAGTAGTTGTAGTTTCCGAGAATGAGAAGAAGCATCATGGTGAAGGAAAGCGCCCACATGCCAATGTTCACGATCTGTAGGCAATCGATAAATCAATCAATAAATCAATAAACAAACTCACGTGATTGATGCGCATCTTCTTCTTGGCCTGAAGCAGGTAGCCGACGAGAATACCGATGATGTACACCTGGAATACGGTAGGTTGCGGTACTGTAGGTTGTACTGTATTTTCAATTTTCTGTTACCTGGCAGCGAGTGTAGGGCGCATAGTACATGTAGAACGAGTACTTGCTGGAAAAAAAATATAATGACATTTCCTATTCGAAAAATTAACAAATTATGTAATTTCGATTGTTTTCAAATCATAAAAAAGGAAAGCAAGAACGGATCGAAACGTCTGATCACTCTTTCACTTTCCACTCGTCATATTCTCTCATTCTCTCAAGTTTCGCAACGAATGCTACCGCGAGACTCTTTCTCGCTATCTTTGCCTCACTCTATCTCTCTCCCTCTCTCTCTCCCTCTCTCTCTCCCTCTCTCTCTCTCTCCCGCCCTCTCTCATCCTCTCTCTCCCTCTCTCTCATTCCCTCTCTCCCCCCCTCTCTCTTTCTCCCTCCCCCCCCCCCTCTCTCTCCCTCCCTCTCTCTCCCCCCCCCCCCCACTCACTTGATGTCTCCCCTGCCGAGCACCCACTCCAGCGGGTCGTACGTGGGAGGAAAGTCGAAGTGGTACATGGTGACAATGTTCGCGGCGGTTGATAGAGTCAGCACCACGCCTGCAATTGAAGATGTGATCGGCGCGCCAGCGCTGGCTAGTTTGTGTTAGTACCGGGCTAGAATCGGAAGTACTACGCCTGGAATTGAAAGTGTAATCTCTCTAACGGTCCAGGAATGATCATCGATCAAATATCGCCTTCTCACCACTAACCTCGTCAGCCTACCTGTCTTTCCCCAGCGTTAGCCTATGCATCTAGCATCTTAGGCACTACTGCATGCTTCATATCAGTATGAATGTGTTGTCATATTCAGATATAACGATTCCGGATAAACGATTGATTGATTGATTGATTGGTCGGTGCGCCAGCGCTGGCTAGTTTGTGTTAGTACCGTGCTAGAATCTGAAGTACCACGCCTGGAAAATGATCACTTTGATTTAAGATTGTATTTCTCATGTATGTGTGTGTGTTTTTTTTTCAAAATTTAAGATGCATTATTCAAATTGATTTGTTAGTGTGAAACGTAATGTAAAACGTATAAAACTTCCTACTCGCAAATATCACCGAACACTCTTTCCCCGTATCTCTTCCTCCCTCTCACACCTTCCCTCCCTCTCCTCTCTCTCTCCCTCCCTCCCTTCCTCCCTTCCTCCCTTCCTCTCCTCTATATCTCTCTCCCTCCATCTCTCTCTCTCTCTCTCTCTCTCTCTCTCTCTCCTCACCGGACACAATGAGTCCGAACACTGGCTTGACTGCCATTGGGACGAGAATGATAGGAGAGAAGAGGAAGATCTGCATGTCCGTCGCCAGGTACCACGAGATACCGTAACACTAAAAAGATATCGTAATACATAATACAACGTGCAGTACCGTAACACTAGAGGAGCGGAAATGTGGTTAGAGTAGGAACTTATATTTACGTTAAGTTTCAAAGACTTACTTTATGTACACACACATACCACTGACAATTTTTTCA
>CAWZYM010000351.1:0-12500 GCA_963966185.1 Rhabditoides inermis | reverse complement strand
GACCGTATCTAATCCCTCTGGCCGATACGTAATTCCCCCATCGCACGCAGTAAATCATGCAGAACACCGAACGCAGTGATAGTGATAAGTGATTGGAGATGACTCGATAAGGGAGTGGACTCTGCGTGGACCGGGCATTGCTGACTGACACTTTGGTCCGGCGGTGTGCTGAGATTTGCGTATTAGTGAAAGAAGTGATAGGCTAATACTCTTGGCAGATGGATAGACGGGGCAGGGGCAAAGTGTACTCAACACTTCCTGCAAAGAGATGACGCAAGCATGGCTCGATTCATTTTCTATTGTGTATAGTTTTCGAGGATTGCCGCAAAGAGAGCAAAAAAACTCGGGAGATACCAATTACCGGTTCCAAATTGAACAGGGAATTCAAAATGGGTAGAGGATAGAATGTTATTTGATTGTCTGTTTAACGTGATTCGAATACCGTATAGTGACGATAGGTATCAGCATGGATCTGGAGGAGGATGAGAGAAATACGTTTCACAGCCCAGCCTCCATGTACGTTCACGAGTATGTATATGCCCCTTGTTATTCAATAGCAAGTTCGGGGCGGTAATAGAATTCCAATAAACATACGTTGAAATAAAAATGGTTCACGAATCCATTGAACGAAATTCTCTCGGAAAACAATGGAAATTCTTTTTACAATTCAAAAAATACTTTTGAGATTTTTTGTGCTCTCCGGATTCGAAAGATTTTCCTTGCCTGCATCCTGAACAAGAGGTATGAGTTTTGAAGCAGGACATTAACTCAGGAATCATGACCACCGGTTCAAATACGTATATGTTTCACGAATCTTCGATAACTCGTATTTGTTGGGCGAGTGTAATGTCCATGAATCTACCAGTAGCATATAACATAACTGATAATCACTTTGTATGTAATGAATTAGGCCATACCAATCACTGTCTTCCCATTCTTCTTCGCGATTTTCTGCCGCATTTGAGATCCGTCTGAGAAAGGTATCGTGGCAGGACCATTTATGCAATCATATTTTTCCGGTGGAAATGGTCCCGAAAGTTCTTCGTTGAAGGAGAAATCCAATGAGAGAAGCCAAGACCTCACCCCACTCCTCCCCAACTGAACAATTCATCCTCGATAGTGGAGAAGGGAAGAAAGGCGTATAAAAACGCTTACTGTAAATACTGGGAGTAAATTGTTTAGTTGACGACGTAATCACACCCCGAACAAAAAAAGGATATTTATATACATCTGATAATGAAATAATTCTATTCACCAGCATGAGTGAGAAAGACGAGATACACAATGATTCGGTCATTAATCGATAAATCGATATATTATCGATTTTTCAATCACCACGCCGAGATTTTCCTTCGACAAGTCTTGCGCTCTCCAGATGTAGAAGCGTTATCTTTTCTGAAACGTAGAAACACTGAGAGAGAGGGGAGAGAGAGAGAGAGAGAGAGAAAGAGAGAGAGAGAGAGAGAGAGAGAGAGAGAGAGAGAGAGAGAGAGAGAGAGAGAGAGAGAGAGAGAGAGAGAGAGAGAGAGAGAGAGACCTACTCACCTCACTTTGTATCCAAACAACCCAACGAGCTCTTGCCTTAGCGATTGATTGATCACCACAATCAAAACACTGAAAAAGGGAGGTACTTATTAGAAAATTCCCGCTTTTTCGGGATAAGGGAAGTGGCACGCCACTATCCACTAGGATACTAGGTACTCTGTTCACTACTATCCTATATCCTATATTCCGTCGATATTATGCATATAACCACTACGTGCACTATTCTTATTCTTATTCTTATTCTTTTCCCCGCGGCGTGCGGTCAAGTCCTCATTTTGCCCCACCGCCGCCGAATGTTCGGTCATCGACAAGAATCCTTCCCGAGTAACCAGTGAGGCGGCGGGAAGTACCCTCATGTGGAAGCAGCTATGGCGCGAGGAGATACCAATTGGCATGGAAGCAAAGGGACCCTCGGAGCTCTACACGTCAAGAATGGTACTCTAATAGTCCAGGAATGATTATCGATCAAGTATCGCCTTCCCACCACTAACCTCGTCAGCCTACCTGTCTTTCCCCGGCGTTAGCCTATGTATCTAGCATCTTAGGCACTACTGTATGCTTCATGTCATTATGACTGTGTTGTCATATTCAGATATAACGATTCCGGATAAACGATTGATTGATTGATTGATTGATTGCACTATCCACTATCCACTAATATACTAGGTACTTACAGTACCTCTTCATTGTCCCCTCGCATGGTATTGATCTATCCTCTCTCTCTGCCCAGGTCAGTGCTCACACGGCACATATAGATGATCTCTTTCGCCTGTTCTCCGATCTGTCTCGCCGTCTCGCCGCTCTCTCGCAACAGCTGATACCGCCGACCCGACCTCCCACATCAAACAGCTGATCGAGGAGAAGGAGAGGCTCCGGAGCATCGTCATCGCCGGTCCGTCTGACCTTCCCCCCTACGCCATCTCGCGCTGTCGCCCCCGGAGGAAGGAGGAGTCGCAATTCTCACCAAGGCGCCTCTCGTCTCTTCAGTCGTACTCTCGCACTCTGTAACCGCCGCCCATAAACTCCTCATAGCCGACGCCAACTTGTGTGGTTCCTCGATTCGCATCTGTGCGGTCTACCGCGCCCCTAGATGTAGCGCTGTTCTCACTGCCGACCTGGTCTCCATTCTCGGAGATCGCCTGAACATCGACACACCTATCATCATTCTTGGAGACATCAACCTAGCTGGACTGGCCGAACCCATTCCACGCCACTAGTCAGCCGTTTCTCGACGTTCTCTCGCAGTTCGACCTGAAGCAGCACATCGACCAGCCCACTCATCGCCACGCCAACATCCTCGACCTGGTCTACTCCAATGATTGCGTCATCTCATGGTCTATCACTGCTCCGCTTGCCACTTCCGACCCCACTTTGGAATCACTCTCACCACATCTATTCCGCGCGTCACTCTCCCGACCGCTTGGAGGAGAGACTACGAGTCCGCCGACTACGACCGCATCTCCCGCTGTCTAGTCGCCGTCCCGTGGGCGGACCTCTTCTGCGCCGCACCGTCAGCCGACGAGATGTACTCCAACTTTGTCGACGTCATCCACCAATCGATCGCCTTGTCCCCATGAAGAGAGCCTCTCCGAATGGCGTTCGAGTGCCCGCTTACCTCGACAACATCACCTCTCACCGCGAGCTATTCCAAGAGTGGCTGGCCCTTCCAACCACCACTCGGAAGGACAAGTTCAACGAGTGCGACGCCAAGTGCAAACGACTGATTGCCAAGTACACGCGTTCTGTCGAGCATGCCATCGCCCGCAGCAGGGACAAGAACCGCTTCTATAGATACTGCAACAGCCGCCTCTCTTCACGCCCGACTGCGTTCATTCTTCGAGACATCGTAAAGGATTCAGCCGAGGCCGCACTACTCGAACGCGTGCAGAACTATGTCACACGGGTTATCTTCGCGCGTACAACGTCACTCGGGTACAATGCTTCGGCCGAGCTGCGCAACCAGGCTCTTCGCCTGCACTCTCTTGAGCAGCGTCGCCAGGTCAACGACATCGTGATGCTCTACAAGGTTTTATATGGCCTCGTGGAGGTTGACAAAAGCAGTTTCTTCCATTTCATCGCTGATAAATTCGGTGCTCCCAACCTTGTCGTTTGCCAGGTCTTGGCTAACAGTTAGATTTGGAACGTGCGAGTTTGTGAATCTTTCTCTCTTGTTTCGCTGTATCATAATAGGTGTCTCACATCAACGGCCCCGTCTGCCGCCCCCTTGGGGGTGGCTTCCCTTGCTGCTTTCAAACGGTGGCTCCTCATTCAAGTGTGTTTCGTTGTACCATCATATTTTCCATTTTCACGTGTTATTATGCAACCGTATGATTTATTATTACTAGGTACATCACCTACAGTACCTCTGTCCCGCCTGGCACAGTATCCACACGTACGTCGTCAGAAAGAAGTCCGCAAGTCTCGCGTCGACCAGCTCGGCCACATTGAACGCCAGATGAATGAGCAGGATCAGACCGGTGGAGCAGATCGTCTGAACGACATCGTGAACATGTTCTGTGTCTGAGATGACAACCCATTATATGCGCTCGTATGGGTGCCAATGGGCTCTGTCACAGTCTTCACTTTGTCCCTACTCACGGGTCTGACCGTTAGTTTGTTGGATGCTGTGTGTTGTGATTTTGTGATTTCTGATTATGAATAAATACATTATTATTATAACATTAAAAGGTCAACGCTGCTGTAAGCCAGAATCCGTCCGCAACCAATTTTTTCGCTATCGGCGCAGGAAAAAAAACTACAAGCAGTGAGCAACCACTCGAGCAAATCGTCCGCAACATGCTTATTATGTTATGAGATGTGGTGTTCAGCCGATGTACCGCGATAGTTTTATTCCGACGTTTCGCCTTTATGGCATCATCAGGGAAAGCATTACCTCAAACTTGGGTAATTAAACCGTTTTACGTTTATTATGGTGCAGATAGCTTTATCAGAGACCGGGGAAACTGTCTGCCGCCGTTCGCGGTGACTGTCGGCGTTTGTATCAACGAAAAGGGTGAGCAAACAAGAGACGAAAAAAATCTTTTCGATACAACAAACACTATCTATAAAGGACATACCACCTACCACTATGAAGAACCGCATCTCCGTATTACGTCGCTCGATGGTTTTGAACAGTTCCTTAAATTCAAATTTTACACATTTGATTTGTGTTGCTCATTAAGTTACTTAAAACCATCAAACGTGCATCTTTTTGCGACGTTGTGTGCTTTAAAAATGCGTTTTTGTGCCCCTTGGGGCGGTGTAACAATACCCATTATTACACATTAACTCTATAATCATGTTACACTAATATATATATATATATATATATATATATATATATATTATATATTATATGCAACTATATTTTTCGTGAACCAAACATCTACTTATTATATTTATTTCACCAACCGACGAATGCAGAAGTTGATATAGCGTAATCAGGTCCAAAACAATCAAAACAGTCAGAAACGCAACGACGAAGCCAAAATCAATGTAGTATCTATAATTAATCAATAGTTTGATTGATAGCTGAGTGATTAAGTCACCTGAAAACTTGTCCGCATTTCGCAAGATCGAACTCAAACGATAACCGTTCAGTTGAGTAGGTAAAGTGACAACCATCTGAAAATCTCTATTTTTTCCGACCAACATGACTTTTTTTATTATAACACACCTTTCAAAGTCACTGAACACAACAAAAACGACCCCGAAACAATCGCTGCCACCATATAGTAGCAGTTGCGAGTGCCGAAAATGTCTGATGAGGGGATTATGACGTCATGACCATGAACATTATGACGTCATAACGTACCTTTGTAGCCCATGGGTTGCATAACGGCAAGAAATCTGTTGAAAGCCAGAAGATGGGAAAGAAATTGCGAAGAATATTGCAGTGATATGGCGAGGTATCCGAATAGCGCATTGCATTCGGAGAAATATGAAAAGGATAGGTCGCTGAAAAGCCTTTTTTCGCTCAGTTCTATTGCTTATTTTTGACTATGATATGTTTTAACGACTTCTTTCCGTTTACTCCAGAGACCAGAGAAGAGGAAGGGATAGAGGGAGAGAGTGAGAAAGCAAAAAGAGAGAGAGAGAGAGATTAAGCAGAAAGAAAGTGAAAGAGAGAGAGAGAGAGAGATGCGAACAATGAGAGAGAAATGACTCTGTGAGTATGTCAAAGAGCCATTGGCAAAGAGAAGATAAATGATAAATATTATTTACGAGTTAAATAATAGTAAAATAACGAACGCGGCCGTGTTGACGGAGACCCATCCTGCGAATATCGTGAGTAGAGCGGCCTCTGCTATCAGATGAGCCCGCGCCAGGATGCCGAATGCATTGCGGAAGATGGACGCTCGGGCCATGACTGCTATGACACATACCGTGAACACTGCCGATGAGAGAGACGTCTGAAAAGAGTCGTCATTCAGAACACGCAATCTAGTAATCACAGAGATGACGCGAATTTGGATCATGTGGTTGCTCTGCTTTTCTTTTTCTTTTTAGACATCTGAAGTGTTTCGAAGCGGTAGTAAGGCATTCCAGAAATGATCGAGAGTTTTCGGGATTGATGCTTGTTCACCACCCTAATTTCGACATACAATGTGTTCATGATGTAGTGTTCCAAAAGCGATTCGGGAATGTTATGAGCCAATCGAAGCAACTATGTTTTCTTGCACTCACTCACAACAAACACTAGCACGGCAGAGACGATATCCCATACGTCAGTGCTGAACTTGATTGTGTATTCGCTATATGATGATGTCATTCTGAAATGTTTGGTCATTGAGAACGTAAGAATGCAAAACTGCGAGCGAACAAACAATCGACAAGAGCAACACAGCAAAACAGCATCTTTGCAGACGCTTCCATTGGCGGCGCTGGGTGATTAGGTAAGTTAACTGACTATGTGTTTGCTGGTTAGCTGGCGACTCTCACCGTGCAGCCTCGCCTGAGGGCATCGGGAGTCGCCTGAAGGTCTAAAGATACGGCGGAACATCGGAGGCACGCGATCAATCTAGACTCGAAAGTGAGCGCCGCCGAGTGAATGTGAAGGTCAATCGTATAAATACCCCCGCCCCCGGCTGCGGCCAATGCGCGCCGGGTTTGCGTGGTTTTTAGGCCACGCCCATCGCCGGGAGAGAGGCTAGTTTCCAGGGCTCGCTGTGAAATAAACATGAGCGCACTTCAAAGAAAGTGGGAAATGGAAGAAACACAAATGTATTTCACGTCATTATGGCTACACATTTTTCTGTGCTACGGTAAGTTACTGCTCAGTAACCAAAATGTGACGTCTTTTAGAGGCTGGAGCGAGTGAATTAGATGTGATCCGAACTATCTTTACTGGTTATGAGAAGTTGGTGCGACCGCGGATGAGAGTGGACGATCCGACAATTGTCAATGTCCAGCCATACTACTTTCATTTGCTGGCAGTGGTGGGTGTACTGTATACATAATGCGATACATAATTATAGGCCGCCAGTTATTATTAGCGAAATGTGTCGTGTGTTCCGAACTCAGCATCATACGAGTCAGTATGTACACAGCGAAATAATGATAAGTTTCATTATGAGGTTACGAAAACGGTTTGTGAGCAGACAGATCACGATAAGAGACACAATATATGCAGTCAATAGAACGAGAGCTTATGATATGCAGTGTGTTAGAGTTTTGTGGAAACATATTTAGAATCATTTAGAATCAACAAGAGCAATCGATACGCTTCTCGATCGACGTTCAACAACACTGGAGGGATCCACTACTGAAATGGAAACCGTCAGCCGCCAATGGGTGAGTTATTATTTTAGTAACTACAGTAATTCAATTAGTGATTGTGGCCCAAACGAACTCATTGATGCATGATGAGACAAAGTGACAGAATACTTATTTATACCTATTAATTGTTCCCATTAGTCTTCATAAACTTTTTGAATAATTTGAAACGAACGCAAGTTGAATCAAACTGACAGTAACTGAACTATCGGAACACTCATATAATGCGTGCTTCATAATTCCTCCCGATAATTGGATGTTATAACTAATCCATGAATCATGGATTTTTTACTTATATGTTCTAGTTTTGTGATCATAATAATTGTTCCGCGCGCTATACTCGACTCATGTGATTGAGAGTAATTACCGAGTGATTATATAATAATTATAATAACTCAAAGTCTGCAGATTAAATTGCAGAAACGTGCAGGGTGGCTAATGCAAATTTGATACTGTAGAATTTTTTTATTGCACGTTTTGCGTTCTCGAGAAGCATTTTTAACATAACTTTATTACGCGATCTGATTGTAATTAGGAGAAGTACGGAGCAGAAAACACGAACTCACTCCGAAATCTGGCGATTCATCTATGTAGAAACTAGTGTTAGCCAGTTCTAACTTCACTTCTTGACTGCCGTACGTCCAAGGACCCATCTGGAAAAGTCTCTCTCTCTCTCTCTCTCTCTCTCTCTCTTTCTCTCTTCTGATTCTCTCTCTCTCTCTCTCTCTCTCTCTCTCTCTCTCTTTCTCTTTCTCTTTCTCTTTCTCTTTCTCTTTCTCTCTCTCTCTCTCCTTCCATCTCTCTTTATCTCTTCTGATTCTCTCTCTCTCTCTCTCCTTCCCTCTCTCCTTCCCTCTCTCTTTCTCTCTTCTGATTCTCTCTCTCTCTCTCTCCTTCCCTCTCTCTTTCTCTCTTCTGATTCTCTCTCTCTTCAAATTAGTAAAGCTGTGACTGTTTGTGAAGGCTGCGAGGGATAGAAAAGAGAGGGAGAGGGAGAGAGGATGGAGAGAGGGGGAATAGAGAGAAGATAGAACAGAGAGAGAGAGAGAGAGAGAGGAGAGAGAGGGAGAAGAGAGAGAGGTTGACCTTCGCACTCGGCTGCATTTCTATCGTCTTCCGGAACGCGTTGTAGACGAGCAGTAGAAGGAGGGAGGAGAAGATGGTGAACATCGTCTGAACAGTGTTTTTTTTCATAACATTCACGAATGTTTACATGTTGTGAATCTGTTTCAAACAACATTTGTTTGTTTTTAACTCAAACTGAGAACAAAAGCTTGAAGCTTGAAGCGCGTCGTCCGTGGCATGAGAACTACACATAAAACTCATTGTATGAACTTTCGAGAGAAACAGTAGATGATAAAATGTAGTTAGACTGAAATATACAGGAAAGAGTACATGTAAATAGAGGGAAACATCCGGTTTCGGTCCGTTTCATCAGACGATTGTGTGATTTCAGGCTCCACTTCTAATCTAACACCCACCTGCACCCCGTACATGCTAATATGTCCCTTCCAAACATCAAGCAGGCAATTCGATAGCATTCGGTAATCGATAATCGATTATTTTACTAACACCAACCTGCATCAACACCCTGAGCGCGTATGGATGGAGGAGTGACTTCCTGGATCCGGCAAAGTTGAGGGAGGAGACGAATACCAACATGAACTGGCCGAACAGGAAGATCACCGAGATCTGCAGGGTTTCTCTTTTATCCCAGTTTTACTATCCTACCGTGAGCTCTGTTATGTTTCCTATGATGCACATGTAAAGTACTCAACAACACTGTAATAAACTATTATTAGTATTAAAGGAGCAAGAGTTTAAAATAAGTTTAGAATAAAACAGTCAAACAGACAAATAATCAATCACAAACAAATCATCGCGAGATTTTCAACTAGAGCTGCAATGAGAAACGAAAAATGTGTGTGAAAATACGGTATTGATTATAGTGTGTAATAGTAAAGTGTGTGAAGTGACTGTATATATCGAACTGAGGTTCTTAGGCCGACAATGAGAGGAAGATGAGTGGTAGATCATACTGATTCGGAGCAAAATGGAAGCATTCATCGCTCGAAAAATGAAGACGACGAGAAAAACGGTAATGCTATCAGAAAAAAGACACATATACATCATAATAATTAGAAGAACATAGGAATGCGGGGTCGGTATAGGTCTTCGTCGGATTTGGACTTTCTATCAAACTGTCACTTGATTTGTGAGCTTATGTCTTATGTCGTTGCACATGTATATCAGCGCTGCAGCAGAGCAGCGACGGACAGGATGAGCGCAGCTGTGGTGGATGAGTGACTGCCTTTTGTCACCGTGTAGTCCATGCGGTAGAGGATACCGTCCCCGCTAGAGCGGACCTGCACTGCATATCCCGACGTCTTCATCGCCTGGTCCGAAGAAACCGACCTGAGTGACAGACTCTCGCTCGCTCCCTCTTTTTCCCTCTACCTCACTCTCAACTCACTCGATGGCCTGTTTCTTGCCTGAATCCGTCATTATGGCATATTCGCCTGTCCGTGTTGCGAGCTGCGAGAATGAAAGAGAAAACGACAGCCACATGTCATCTGAAAATGAATCATCATGAATGGAACTTTTTCCCAAATAGTGCACGTTTCGGTGTACTATGTGTAATCTCTATCTTGAAGTATATTTTGTTGACCTTGTTCAACGGTTCGCAGATCTTGCGTCTCTTCTGTAAAGAAGGAGAAATTGGGGAAGGGATAGTTGATGTTGGTGATGGTACCGCGAGAGCCAACCTTCACGACTCTTGTACTGAACAGAGAGTTTCCTGAAATCATATGAGTGAGTGAGTGAGTGAGTGAGTGAGTGAGTGAGTGAGTGAGTGAGTGAGTGAGTGAGTGAGTGAGTGAGTGAGTGAGTGAGTGAGTGAGTGAGTGAGTGAGTGAGTGAGTGAGTGAGTGAGTGAGTGAGTGAGTGAGTGAGTGAGTGAGTGAGTGAGTGAGTGAGTGAGTGAGTGAGTGAGTGAGTGAGTGAGTGAGTGAGTGAGTGAGTGAGTGAGTGAGTGAGTGAGTGAGTGAGTGAGTGAGTGAGTGAGTGAGTGAGTGAGTGAGTGAGTGAGTGAGTGAGTGAGTGAGTGAGTGAGTGAGTGAGTGAGTGAGTGAGTGAGTGAGTGAGTGAGTGAGTGAGTGAGTGAGTGAGTGAGTGAGTGAGTGAGTGAGTGAGTGAGTGAGTGAGTGAGTGAGTGAGTGAGTGAGTGAGTGAGTGAGTGAGTGAGTGAGTGAGTGAGTGAGTGAGTGAGTGAGTGAGTGAGTGAGTGAGTGAGTGAGTGAGTGAGTGAGTGAGTGAGTGAGTGAGTGAGTGAGTGAGTGAGTGAGTGAGTGAGTGAGTGAGTGAGTGAGTGAGTGAGTGAGTGAGTGAGTGAGTGAGTGAGTGAGTGAGTGAGTGAGTGAGTGAGTGAGTGAGTGAGTGAGTGAGTGAGTGAGTGAGTGAGTGAGTGAGTGAGTGAGTGAGTGAGTGAGTGAGTGAGTGAGTGAGTGAGTGAGTGAGTGAGTGAGTGAGTGAGTGAGTGAGTGAGTGAGTGAGTGAGTGAGTGAGTGAGTGAGTGAGTGAGTGAGTGAGTGAGTGAGTGAGTGAGTGAGTGAGTGAGTGAGTGAGTGAGTGAGTGAGTGAGTGAGTGAGTGAGTGAGTGAGAAAGGCGGAGAAACAGAACTCACTTTGAGAGGGTCCGATCTTCACACCGACTGTGCCACGTGATGTTCTGAGTGTGAGCGATCGACAAAACGGTTTCAAAGTGCCTCCGTGAGCCCAATCATCCAGAGTCGACCGGCTGAAAAGTGTTTCAATCAGGCGATTTTTTTTATCTCAATTAATTATCCGAACATGGATGAAGAGTGACAGACCCGTACCTAATATTGGCTATCATGTACTTATCGGCAGATTTGCGGTCGTAAAGTGAGCCGCACCACACTTGCAACAACGCTTCCTGAATCCTTATCACTATAGATGACGTCACGATGAGACCACCCACATCGTCGGAAAACTGAAAGTCGGTGAGTGTTGTGTGGAGTATCGAAGGGAAGTTCTGGCTGTAGAGGAATGTTTGTGGTGTCTGGTCTATGGTGACTGTGAGGGAACCATCGTTCAGCAGCTGCGGAGAAAAAGAGGAGAGCGCGTAAGACGTGAGAGCTGAATGAGGTAGGTGAGTGTTGATACACCAATAATTTTCAAGGTACTTGCGTAAAGTGGTTTAATTAGTCGCAATTCACTGCAACTAAATTACACTTCTCTCTCTCTCTCTCTCTCTCTCTCTATACTCTGACGCATGCCTTATACTACTGAGTAGCTGCTCGTCCTCTTCTTCTTATGGATACACTCACCCGATTTGAGAGTGAACACTGGTGTATCGTCGCTTGAAACCGTGTGTTTGGCGACTACAGTGAAGTTGGCTGGCAGCGTCCTGTATCGATCGGCCGCGCACCCCAACAGCTTGTCCATTCTGAACAAGGGCTCATGGATCACGTCTTCACACATCACACATCACACATCACACATCACAATCAGAACATTTATCTCGAATCAATGAGCACACAATATCGATTACGTAAATTACGGTGGGATACGGTAAAATACAGAAAACAGTAATGCAACGCCTACTGCGAGTCCCAATAACACGGATTTCGGTGGTCCCGAGGATGCGTACGTGCTGTTTGTGGTGCTTGTCATCCCCTGCTTGCGGCTTCTGGGGAAGTTTCGATCTCGGCAGCAGAAATTCCGCGCTTCAACGATCGATCGCGTAGAGACGTCTCCGAGAGTGTCATCATCTTCAAGGAATCCTCTCCAGGCTCAATGCCGTAGATGTAGAGAGTAGCAAAATCGAATACCAGTCCGGTTAGTGTTCTCCGCCGCACAGCATTGTTCAAGGGTTTGGGGGAAGGACAATAGTTTAGGACTTTTAGGATGAATTATGACAAACAGTATTGAAATTATATGACATTTTTGCTTTGCTTGTTTAGAGACTAGTAAGTTTGCTCTACCATTTTCTTGAAGTACTTTCTTTTTCTTCCTACGTAGCCGTTCATTACGGAGTCGCCTGCGTAGACGAACATAGTGGATGTGGGAGCGTTGTCGGTCTTCGGTCGACTGATGCACACGTCCGATCCCGGCGGGAGTACTCACCACCACGCCACCTGATCGCCAAATTCGTATGTTTT
>CAWZYM010000350.1:0-222500 GCA_963966185.1 Rhabditoides inermis | reverse complement strand
TATGTGTATGTTTTCATATTTCCAGATCAAACAGCAGAGTTCGGGTGATCAAACTACGAACTCAGCGAACACGTCGCTGTCCGCTATCATTGACGTGTTAAAGTAAGTGATCGGTCTAACCGTTCGCTGACTGTACTCCGTCGGAAAGTACATTTGATTAAAAAACACATGAAGCAGTTGTCACATCTGAATTCTTCTCTGTCTTTTTGTACAGTGAGCACAATTTGCTCGCGAACACTTTGGATGAGCTGTGGTACATGTTTCATGAAATCTATATATAATGTCTTTTGGCCAGACCATCGACAGTATTCCCTTAAAGGGAGTGTACCCTCTGGTTTTTGAAGTTGAGACAGCACCGGAAAGTGAAAAATATCAACAACGATTCACTTTGTCAAATGGACCATATGCCGGAAATGGCGGAAAGTTGGAGAAAAAGGACCGTGCACGTTTGCGCACATTTCGGCACACTTTTCTCTTGAAAGAGCGTATTCGAGCGCAAACTACACACACTTCAAGGCGACTATAATTTTTTTTCTAGAAAGTACTATAATTGTGACATACTTTCACATCCTGAAGCTAACTCAACTTCGAAAATCAGAGGGTGTGACGGGTGCACAGACAGGCATGGTGCGCGAACGGTGCAGGGATATTTGAACGGGAGAAATGGCGGGAACTGCATTCGAATGACGTCTACAGGTCGCGCCGGTCGGACCGTCTGGTGGCCCTGCAGTGGACGCGAATCTTCGATCGAATCGACGTCATAGCCATGATAGCCTTCCAGACGGTCAACATTGTCATGTCCATTGTGCTGTTGCTGGCATAAACAGGTTTTCGTCGATGCTCCCTTTTTCGAAAAAAAAAAACGTATCTCTTTTCTGATGCGCGGTGGCAGAACCTCGTTGTAACACACAAGAAAATGTTGGTTACAAATGTTGTCTTTTTTTAACCAGAACAAGTATGATTTGATGATCTAGTAACCAGTGAAAACAACAAAACACAATACTTACGACAATCGCAAGTACATGTAAAAGTGTTTTCACAATACAATACATATATAACATAACATACATTTTTTATGTACAATATTTACAAATCTTACAATTGCATATTCTACTCGTCCTCATCCTCTCTCGCATCGCATACAATGACGTGACTGTATGGCACTTTCTCCTCTTTCTTCTCGTTTTTCTCGGCTTTTTCGTGCTTGAAAAATTCGGGAGTTGACGGACGAAAAATATCGCGGATGGACTGCCGACGCTGAAACCAGTTTCCTTCAAATTAGTAAAACTGTGGCTGTTTGTGAAGGCTGCGAGGGATAGAAAAGAGAGGGAGAGGGAGAGAGAATGGAGAGAGGGAGAGAGAATGGAGAGAGGGAGAGAGAGAGGGGAAATAGAGAGCGAGAGAGAGAGGGAGAGAGAGAGAGAGAGAGAGAGAGAGAGGTGGACCTTCGCACTCGGCTGCATTTCTATCGTCTTTCGGAACGCGTTGTAGACGAGCAGTAGAAGCAAGGAAGAGAAGATGGTGAACAGCGTCTGAACAGGGGCGATTTTTGGAGTATATTTTTTGTGTGTGTGTATTGTAATTGTGTGTCATTTGTGGACAAGCACTTACAAACATGAGAACCCTGTCACGTGTCATGTCTGTCAGTCAGGCATGACAACCCGGCTTTCCAGCTTACAAGGTACAATTCTGCTTTTCAACAACCCCGCTTTCAAAACATACTTTAAGGCGTTTTGAAGGCGCTTTGAAGAGACTACCTTCACCACCCACCTGCATCAGTTACTGTTGTTGTAACAGCAAGTAACTACATACCATCTCACTCAGCGTTCTCATAAATGAGACGGTTGAGAAATGAGACAAATCATGTGGCATTATCGAAACAAATTGCATAATTATGGGCCCACCGGTCGCTTCATCTCTCCAATCCCGAATGAACGCGCGGCGGCGTTGTTTCGGGATTTTCTGACTTCTCCAACTACCACGGGCGTTATTTCGGGATTCTCGAATTCGAGACTTTTGCCGCGCGTTCATTTCACGCGGCGTGATTTCGGGAAAAGCGTGGCGTGATGGAATGACGGCCACACGCCGAGACAAAATCGCGCGTGAAACAACGTCGTTGCGCCGTGACCATGCACTATTCCTGCCTCTTTCCCACCTGCAGAAGCACCTTCAACGCGTATGGATGGACGAGTGACTTCCTGGATCCGGCGAAGTTGAGGGAGGAGACGAAGACCAACATGAACTGGCCGAACAGGAAGATCACCGAGACCTGGATGGTTTCTTTTTTTATCCCAGTTTTACTATCCTACCGTGAGCTTTGTTATGTTTCCTATGATGCCCATGTGTGTGTATTAAAAGGGCAAGAGTTTAGAGTGAAACAGTCAAACAGACAAAAAACACTAAACAAACCTGCTCCGATAGAGGAAGAAAGTATAATCGTTCAGATACCAACATCAATTTGCAGTCGTAACACATTTGCTCGCATTCATTTTTATAATTGATATTATCATGAAGTCGCGGAAAATGTGGCAATTGCCGCATGTTTGCTTTCGATGATTGTGGAGACGCGGTGACAAGAGATCGCACATGTCAAACTGCCGAGTGCATGGCTGATGCTGACTAAGAGCCAATTCGACTATAACAAAATGTGCAAGATGAGACTACCTGACGAAATAAACGCGAGTCATTTCTTTGTAAGGCAATTTTTTTGACTATTTAAGTGTGTTTTTATGCGGTAATGAGCCTATTGTCAAACAAATCGAATAGGTGGCTATACGTGTAGCGTGAAACGTATCTTTATTAGTTATTAATTTTCAACTCACCAGCAAATACGGAAGAAACATGAACGCTCTCTTGAAGTATACTCCAAACAACAGTAGAACAGAGGTTGGGAAGTGCAGCACAGATATCGCTATCATTTCTGAAAATAACACTTTTCGGGATCACAAAACGTAGAACTCACGTAAAATGAAGTTTGTCGTCATTCGTTCATAGTTTTGAAACGCGCCGAAGAAGAGGAAAATTACCTGATAAAGCAAATGAAAATGGGATAAAATGAAAAATATAAATAATAAAGGTCACCTGTGCCGAAATGAGAACGAAAATAACGCGATCCGTTTGCCACACTCGCTCCATATCCAAATCCTAGAATCAGAAGCATAATAAAAAAAATATTAATATCATATCAAGTATCACGTTATTGATATGTAAATACTGATAAGGGTATAGTAAAGTATGGTAACACTCTTGCAAAGGTAAACGAATTGTGAATAGAAAGGAAACGATTGAAATGAGGAACGGTGTTTGTGTCTCTTTGATGTCTATCTGTCAATCAGTAGATCACTACTTTTTATGAGACCGCTTTTAATTCGAATAACGAGGGAAAACGTGGTCACTGACACTGAGACCGCGAAAGGGCAATGCACTGATCTGGTTACTGATTAGAGACTGTATCGTTCATTTTCGAGAAAGAGTTAATGCGAAAAAGATACAATTGTGAAATCTTGGTCCATGTGAATCACTTGGTTCACTTCTCTAGACCATCGACAAAAAATACTTCCTTTTTCGAGGTCTGATGAGTTGATTGGATTAAATGGTCAGTATGAACCATGCTTACTTCGTTGACTAGAATGGAACAAAACATAATAAATGAAATGAAATTTGGACATTCATTCCATGCCAGATTTCATATCAATAATGAAATTAGGTATTTCATAAATATTTTTTTACAAAAGAAAGGAGAGTCTCGCTACAATCACTACAATCGTGGACTCGTAGCAAATCACAATGATTGAAACATTAGGGTTGCGGCTGCTTATATATGAAACGATTGCGAAATCGAGACGATCACAGTAAACCTTTCAAAAGCTGTACGTGGAAATGACAATAAGGAAACATCGACGCGGAAGTTGATTTGGAATTGTAAAAAAGTGACATGATAGGATTCTTGCATGTGTCAATTTCAAAGAGAGAGAGAGAGAGAGAGAGAGAGAGAGAGAGAGAGAGACTCACCTCTTTTTCCAAATCGTCATCGTCTTTGGGATCTACGAGTTCCGTAGGGTACCGTAAGAAATCGGCGTCTTCACTTGTCAACTTTGCATGATGTGCTTTGTTCATCTAAAACAGAATCAATTTTTGCTTTAAATAAATTTCTTTAATAAAAAAACCAGATACTTACCGCCATTGTTCGTGAAACAATGCAATCGAACTAGACATTTTCACGATGAAAGACTGATTATTAGATTTGCAGGACACAACCACTCAATCATAAAATGGTGCACTTTCGCGTATACAGTCTCACAGTTATGAAAACACACTAGACACCAAAAAGTGGGTACTGTAGACAAAACAAATCAAACTCGCACTCACATCATAACGATAATAATCAACCGAGCTCGCCTGCAACACGCAACAACCGGGAATATAACGCTACGCGGCGTAATCGAATTACAACTTACGGCGAATTGACGCGGTTCAAATGGGATCAAAGCCGGAACATTGTCGAGAAAGACTTGCCTGCGCGGTCTCACCCCGACAGCCTACAGCCATAGCCATCGGGAAACTGATCACGGGAAGAACTTGATCTGTGATTCCGTGGTTCAGTCAGATGGTGGCAGCAAGAACAAGAGCCTGCAAACCGGCACGCTACACTCTGATACCATGTACCATGTCATACATGGTTGGCGTCGATCAAACAATAGATATTTCTAGAATTATCCGAATTTGCTTTGCAAGATGTCTACATTGTTGATGTCTTGAACTACATAGAGCACGTGACCTAACAGTCAACATGGAATCATACAAAATCAAAAGTTTTATCCAGGATCTCTATACACCTTCCAATGGTTTGGTTCGCTATGGAGCTGGTCCTACTCGCTGATTCGAGCCTCGAGTTCTTGTTGCGTGCGTGTATACAATCATACAAGATCGCATGCAATCTGTTATGCCGTTTACAGCCAGACTTCTGGCGCGGTGCCCTCTGATCAGCAATTTGAATTGCCGCCATTGCGCCGTGAGCGCGCGCGGGAAACGAGTGATCTGCCCCTCTGATCTACTCTTCGATATCGCCACCTCGCCGTCACTTTTTCTCTTTCCTAGCACCCATGAGGCCCTCTTTTTTCTTAATTCTTCGATATTTCACTCATTCGCATGACGTCATCGCTGACATAACATGAGAAAGCGTTTCAGTCTTCACTCTTTGTCTCTCCCTCGCTGCACCGTTTCGCGCCACTTTTCCCTTTTCCTTTCTCCCACCTCCTCTAACCGTCTCGCCTCTCTCTGATCGCGTGCTCTTTCGACTCTCTCTCTCATTCTCACACGCGTCCGCTCTGTTCCATCCATTCGAAACGCTCTTCCGCAACTTTCGCTCGTGTTTTAAAGCGAGTATCGATTTATCGATTGATTATCGATTGCAGAGAGAAGTATGGACGATCGCGTCGAATCGCCCGTTCCCATGGATCCCCGACCCAGCAAGGAGAGGTGAGTTTATCGATTGGCTACATGGCTACATCCTTTTTGCCTGTGTCTAGTGGAAATGTAGTGTAGAAACTGGAAAACTTGCTTTCTTGCAAACACTTTCTCTAATTTGGATTCACTTCCGCGCACCTTATCGGGTGAACGATGATCGTTCGGGATAAAAGACGCGAGTGACAATCTCTCTCCCACCTCTCTCCTCCCCCCTCTCTCCCTCTCCCTCTCCCTCCCTCCGAAACGATTTTAATATATCCGCATCATACATTTGCGCGTGAAACTTTTTATGCTTTCTGCCGAGTCGCCGAGTGGTCAAGGGAAGACTGCCCCCAGCGATTTCCAGCTCAATTGTCCTCGCATCACATAAAAAGCAACAAACGTATTTAACAAAAACGTATACCTACAACTTTCTCTCCCGTCCAGGTCGGTCTACATGCGCGCCGCCCTTCTGCCGTCTCTATCGGACGATGAGGACACTGCCCCTTTCCCGCCCCCGGCTGACAGGCGACAGCCTCTGCGGCAGGCTCGTCGGCACTTCAGGCAGGAGCAGGAGGAGGAGGAGAGGGAGGAGGAGGAGGAGGAGGAGACGTGAGTCACTTCTTCTCATCTTACCACTTGTATTACGGTATTGTATGTAGTTCGGTAGCCTGTAGACTGTGTAATATCGATTGAATTATCGATTCCAGCCGCCCGATCTCGCCCTCGGACCTGCCGGGCGTGCAGGTGGTCCCGAAGGAGCTGAACGCCGCCATCGAACACCAACTCGTGCCCGGAGAGTACTTCGCCAAGTGAGTACGGTGGGGTGAATTTGAGGCACTGTAGCTTTACTGTGATTGATACGGTAGGTTAGGTTAAGTTCGAGGAACTGTAATTAGTGTTGCTGTAGCTGGTACGGTAGATCGACGTCGAATTTGAGGTACTGTGATTGCTTGTGGTACTGCAACTTTAACTGTAGTGTAGCTGATACGGTGGGTTGAATTTGGGGTACTGTGACTGATTGTGGATTATGTTTATGGTCTGCGGATAGAACGAAAAAATCGAACGATCACTTTCCCAACACCAACGCCGTAAATCATCGTCTCGTGAAACGTAACGACATGGAACTGGATTATTAAAGGGGGTGTACACTCTGAATTTCGAAGTTGAGTTAGCACCGGGATGTGAACATATGTGGAAAATGATGTACTTTTGTCAATGCAACTATGTGTCGGAGATAACTATAAGTCGGTGAAAAATTCTGTTGAACATTGTAAATTGGCACCAATTGGCACCAATTTCTGCATTTTGATACATTTTGCGCTCAATTTTCACCAACTTGCAGACGTTTTCAGCAAAGAGTTGTATTGACAAAACTGAGTCGTTTTCCACATATTTTCACATCCCGGTGCTAACTCAACTTCGGAATTCAGAGTGTACACTCCCTTTAATGAATCATTGTGAATCACAAAAAGGAGTTCCCCAGAACTTGCCACAACGAGTTAATCGGTCAATCTATCTGAAACTTTTGCAAACACATCAATTGAATTCCCTAGAACGTGTCATAACAAATTAATCTGTAAGATGTGTAGACAGATCTCTTGAATTCCCCCAGAACTCGTCATAACGAATTGATCAGATAGCATTTTTTTCAGGTCTCTCACCCGCTACCTAGGTCCGTTTGACGCGGAGCCGACCTCGCTGGACCTGCCACAGGACGACAACTACGCCATCTTGCAGGTATCGATTTATTGATTTGGAATCCGTTTATTGATCGATTTTCGAACTCAATGATTAATCAATTCAATCAGAAACGTATTGATTGATTCAGCGCATGGGTCGTCTGCCTACCACTGGCAAGTCGATCTTCCGCCACGTTCGCTCGCTCGTCACGTAATTATTGATTTATCGATTGATTGACAGATTGTACATAGCGCGTAATAAGCGGTAATAATACGAGTCTCTCCACTGCCTTGACAGATTATTGATCCATCTCACATCCCGGTCGATCTCCTTATATGGTTTTAATTGTACTAATGTTGTCTTACGCTGAATAAATGCATTCATTCTACAATGTGGGCGGGTCTTATTGAGGCGTGGCGGGTGACGCGGTTTCGCGCGCGACCGGTTCCGGAAGATTTGCACTCGTGTCTGGCTCTCTCAGATCTATGCGCTCTCTCGCCGTCTCACTGCGAATTGATTCAGCAAGTGTCTACCTGACGTGACACACCTGTTTGTGCCTTTCTTGTACCGCTGGTTGTTGATGACGTCACTTTCGTTACTTTTGTAAAACTTCACGATCCAGGAATCTGTCCGCCCGTTGAATCGGATTAATCCGATAAACCTCGCACTCTATACGTGTCAGTTTATGCAACATTCATGCGCTACCAAACGATTGCGGAGGTCTGCGTTGGTTTCCGAATCCGATGTGTCGATTGTGTGTTCTTTCCCTACCTTCTCACCTACTTTTCTCTCTCTTTCTCTCTCCGTTTTTTTTCTGAAATGCATGTCTTTGCATCAAGGTTATATGTGCCGATGAACTGGTTACTGCGTTGTGGACATTACGATTTGCTTACTATGTAGTCTTATGTAGTATCGAGTAAGTTGTACAATTGTTCCACGTGTTTTCGAAGTGCGCCTTTCGACTGAAGATGACATTAAAATGCCAATTACACACTATTCTCTCTCTATCTCTCTATCTCTGTATCTCTCTTTCTCTCTTTCTCTCTTTCTCTCTTTCTCTCTTTCTCTCTTTCTCTCTCTCTCTCTCTCTCTCTCTCTCTCTCTCTCTCTCTCTCTCTCTCGTCCTTCATCATCTATTTTGGACCTTCTCCAATCTCGTCGGTTGATAGTGGAAACGTGAACGTGATCATAGATTATGTTAGTTAATATGATTGTTGTTTTCTTGCTCTGACATTTTTTTGATACGCTGTCCCGGAAGATTTGAATTCGTCTTCGTATAGTTCTAATTTAGACGGAAACACTACTTTTAGATTCACTCATTTACTCACTTTATTCGACTTATTTTCTATTTTTTGTTATCTGTATTCTACAATAAGATGTGTGATCGATCAATCTCGTTCAATAGTTATGGTTGATGTTATGTGCTGGCAGTTTACTCACAGTTTCACTATGTTAATCTTCTACTATTACCAAAAAACATAGAGACATTGTCGCTGCGGAATGTATTAGTTCAAGAATAAGTGTTACTCTCTTTCCCTATCATTTATGGCATATCGCTGACAACTGACAACGTATCTCCTATTTTGGAGACCGATATTCATTTCGCGTTTCATTCTCAAAGTTAAAAGTGTAAGTATCGTGCAGCGTCGTCAAAAATCGAATGTATCGCCATTTTGACAACGTCATCGAAAGATTTTCCGAAAAAAGAAAACAGTATGAGCATCATTTGAGTGGATAAGATAACAAACACGTGACGCCAGAAACATTTAAGACAAGAAATAATAAACAGGTAAACAAACAACAAAAACAACCGATCGGTCGGTCGCCGTTCAAAGACGGCACTCACAGGACTCAGGCATGTACGAAGTGATCTTTTGTTATCATCAAATAATTACTGTGTTGCGTGGGAAAATCAACGAATCCGCGTTGCTGGTTTCGAAGAACTATCGTTGGTTACGGATGTCCGTGATCGGAAACAAATAATCTTTTTTGTTATGTTCCAGCTTTTCCAGCAATGTTCTCCACGCGGCACCCGATCTTCCCCGTTGTGTCTCTATTCGCCTCGCTGTCTCTGTCCGCTGCCGTGTTAGCTCCCGCCCTGTGGGACTATCAACAGCATGAGTACTGGCCCAATGTAGGGTTCACAGGTGCGCTTTTTTCCAGCCGGTTGGATACGGGGTCTTCCTAGTCGCAAACAAGCTTTGAAGTTGTTTATTCGGAATTGCAAACCTGATTCAATGCCACTTGTTTTTTGCATTTTGTAGAGAGAGTTAGAGAGATTCTTTTTTCCAGCTGCGCTTGTCTCAATTACTGCTGTCAACTTTTACATCACACACTGTTTGGTACAGGCGATTCGAAAGTGAGTTTTTGTTGTTGTTTTTCTGTGTTAAACGACACAGAACATTGAAAATATGGGATCTTTTTTAGAAACGAAGAATCTCTACTCGTTTCCTACCTAGTGGTCAGCTATGTATACATGGCGTTGAGGTGAGCTGAACATCTCTCTCCCCTCTCTCTCTCCTCTCTCTCTCTCCTCTCTCTCTCTCCCTCTCTCTCTCTCTCTCTCTCTCTCTCTTTCTCCTCTCCTCTCTCCCCCCTCTCTCTCCCTTCTTCTTCTCTCTCTCTTTTCTCTCCCTCTCTCTCTCTCTCTCTCCCCCTCCCTCCCTCCCTCCCTCCCTCCCTCCCTCCCTCCCTCCCTCCCTCCCTCCCTCCCTCCCTCCCTCCCTCCCTCCCTCCCTCCCTCCCTCCCTCCCTCCCTCCCTCCCTCCCTCCCTCCCTCCCTCCCTCCCTCCCTCCCTCCCTCCCTCCCTCCCTCCCTCCCTCCCTCCCTCCCTCTCCCTCTCTCTCTCCTCTCTCCCCCCCATCTCTCTCTCTCTCTCTTTGTCTCTCTCTCTCCCCTCTCACCCCCTCTCTCTCCCTCTCTCTCTCCTCCCTCTCTCTCCTCTCTCTCTCCCTCTCTCTCTCTCTCTCTCTCTCTCTCTTTCTCCTCTCCTCTCTCCCCCCTCTCTCTCTCACCCTCTCTCTCTCCTCTCTCTCTCTCTCTCCCTCCTCTCTCTCCCTCCTCTCTGTCCCTTCTTCTTCTCTCTCCCCCTCTCTCTCTCTCCCCTCTCTCTCCCTTCTTCTTCTCTCTTTTTTCTCTCCCTCTCTCTCTCTCTCTCTCTCTCTCCCTCCCTCCCTCCCTCCCTCCCTCCCTCCCTCTCTCTCTCTTTCTCTCTCTTTCTCCTCTCCTCTCTCCCCCCTCTCTCTCTCACCCTCTCTCTCTCCCCTCTCTCTCTCTCTTTCTCTCTCTCTCTCCCTCTCTCACCCCTCCTCTCAGCTCCCTCGCAATCGTGCACTGCTCCATCGCCCTCTTCACCCACTCTTCTCCCGAGGCGTGGCTATCTCTTGTTGGCAGCATGGCGATGGCGGGATTCTGGTGAGTAGAGAGAGAGAGAGAGAGAGAGAGAGAGAGAGAGAGAGAGACTCACCTTCCCTGTTTCAGGTGCTGGTCGGGCGCGGTGATCCGCGTAGTCAGACAGGAGGTGCGACAGCTAGCGGGCGGACACTGCAGGTTGCAGGAGGAGACTGCGTAGATTCAATGAAATACCAAATATACAGTCACACAATTTCACTTTCCCTGACAAATCATTTTTTGTACTGCACTGCGTAGACTCGATTGTTTCGTCGCAAATTGAACAGCCACAAGACTTGTCGGACCAATACGTCTTTTGCACTGCATAAGAAGTCGGCGTAGAGTTCACACGCATCTCTCTCTCTCTCTCTCTCTCTCTCTCTCTCCTTCTCACCTGTCTCGTCCTAAACACAGACAGACAACCGCGCACGATTCTACTTGTTCGTGTACCTTTCGCATCGCGTAGACGACTGGGTGAATGGAAATGCCATTTTATCGCTCTTTTTGATCGATGTTTCTTTATGACGACATAATATTTCTCGAAACTATATCACATTACTGACTCTCTCTCTATTCTTCTGTTCTTCCCAAGATATTATAACCATTCCCACCACCATCTAGTCTCTTTTGCTCTCTCGATACAGTGATCTATCATTATTTGGCTTATTGTGCTGCTCGATTTTGTCAATTGTACAATTGTACATAAACCGTTTGCGGATTTCCGAATAGTACTTGTACGATGTTTATCATTAGGGGCGGCGCGCAGCGGCGCCCGTTTGTTTTGAGCTGTGACGCGCGCAACACGCCACTCCCAAGGCACACACGATTTCTCTATTCTAATACAATATACTTAATTAGTGTGCGTTATTTGTTAGAATATCACTTTGTAAGACCTATGAGTATGATTCGTGAAACCAATATCGGTTGCGGCATCCAAAAACCGCCCTCTCTTGCTCTCTCCCGCTTTGCCACTAAACGTGTTTACGACGGCGGCGGCGGCGGCGGCGGCGACGACGGTGTGCATCACGTAAGCTCCGCCCACTGCACTTTGCGCTCATTGGTCGCTCGGCTCTCTTGCGTGCGCACTCTGATTGGCTGAGCGCATGCCCCGCCCTTCGTTCACCCACTCTCGTGTCGGCTCGCCGTCCAGGCCACCGCCCCAGTTTTGGCGCGAAAACTGTGGGGGGGAGGGGAGTGTGCGGAGCGGAGTGAGTGGGTAAGAGAGAGAGACGCGAAATAGCGCGTGTCAATGAGAGACTGGCATTGGCAGGCGCACGAGCGATTCGACAAAGCAGTGCGTTTCCATATTCAGGATACGTTTTCTAAAGTTTCGAATATGTATACATAACATGTTCGGCACATCAACCTGAAAAACAATTTCTTCGAAATTTGAGAAAAGGACATCCATTCTCTTTCGAAAAGTACACGAGTAAAGAGGAGTGGTTTGTTTTGATCTAATTCAACAAAAGCACATGCATAAAATCTCTTCGCAGCTGACTAAAATTTCAAAACAAACCTGCTCTTTCTGATCGATGAAAAATATAGTATGCACTATAATCGTGTCATACATTTTGTTGCAAGTTACTTGTTGGGATTAACAGTATCCTGAATACCTGAACTCAACATGCTAACAAGAAAACAATTAGAGTTTTAAAACATCGTTCGAAAGAGCAGGTTTGTTTTGAAATTTTAGTCAGCTGCGAAGAGATTTTATGCATGTGCTTTTGTTGAATTAGATCAAAACAAACCACTCCTCTTTACTCGTGTACTTTTCGAAAGAGAATATGTGATTATGATCGTGTTGTCATTTTCAGATATAACGATTCCGGAAAAAAACAATTGATTGATTGATGTTTATCAGGTGAAAAGGACGCCGTCACACGACATGCCTGAACAGGTACATGATATATATATAAATATCTTCGCTCATCCAAGCACCAATGTGGTCAAAACCGTCATTCATCGAAACTACTCTATTCGTTATCATTTTGATCTTATCATTCTCGATTCACGAATCACGATAACGGAACACTGCCTTTCGGAAGTGCGTATGCTATCAGCTATCAGTTGCCAGCATAGCGCCATAGACAGAATGCACGACAGAAAGCGTTCAATTTATTTCGTACTTTCATTGCACCTATTCCACCTTATATAGAGTTGCCAGCACTCTTACTACCTGAGAAAGCGAGGCTGTCGAAAAGTTTGATAGGCTACGTGATGATTGCTGTATCGAGTTTGGTCAGTCTGACCGCGATCTCATTTGTTTTTTCGCGGTGTTAAAGTGGCCGGTGTGATTTCATAAATGACCTATTCTCTTCTCTGTTTGAGTCTTGTCGAGATCACTCGGGCGCCGCACCGCGACATGCACTTTGACGCACTCGCCGCTCGACTTACTCTGTTGGCTACCGGTGAGTGAAGAACATCCAGAGTTTGACCATTCTGTTGGTTGCATACCATATAGCTCACTTTGAACACTGTGATTACTCTGATGATATGACCAGTGACCATATACCTACACCGAATGCAATTGTTCCAGTCGCGTGTGCCTTGCCACCTGTCCCTGCCGTCCCTTCCCTGCCCACACGCGGCGAGCTCTCCTCGTCCCACCAACACGGAGACTATCCCACCGAGGCACAAGAGGTGTACCATGTGCAGGTGGCGAGCGGGTTGCAGGTGATACATCGCGGCGTCACTATCCTCTAGATCACTGGTAATTAGGAAATGACACCAGACACCACGACACCAGACACCAGACACCAGACACCACGACACCACGACACCATGGTGTCGACACCACGACACCATGGTGTCGACACCACGACACCACGGTGTCGATACCGAGACACCACGACACCACATCACAAAACACTACTGCACTACGACCTCTCGCCTATATAACTGAAAAAGATGCAGAAATTTTAGTTTTGTAAAGTGGTGTCGTGGTGTCGTGTTTTCGTGGTGTCGACACCGTGTCGTGGTGTCGACACCAGAGGGTCGTGGTGTCATGGTGTCTGGTGTCTGGTGTCATGGTGTCTGGTGTCATTTCCTAATTGCCAGATCACTCCCCCCCTTATACCTTATTCCCTAGCTTCTCCCCTAGCTGCCCTATGATAATTCGAAATGAGCTGACAGAGCTCACTTTGCTAGATCTGACTTGGCAAACATTGAATGAAGTCGCGTGTTAGATCAACGTCACGATCGACGCGTTCTCGACGTATGCGGGGCGCGACTATCTCGAAGTCTACGACGGACGCGAGATCAACGCGGACAGCCTAGTCGGGAAGTGGGTGAAACGATCGGCTATGATGGCCTCACTCGAAGCTGTAACCATGTAACCATCGTCTTACCCTGTTTTGTGCTCCACTTATTTCAAGAATAGAACTTTACTTACCATGTTCAACTGTCGATATCGTGTTAATAATCATCATCTATTTTCGATTACTCCATCGATTGTCCTGGTTGTTTCCAGCTACTCCGGCGCGCTGCCCGTCCTGCCGATGAGTCTCGTCACTACCAGCAACCACCTCACTCTCAGGTACGAGTACGAGGCTGTAGGTGGTTAAAGATTCGTAGACTGTAGTCAACATTCGATGCTTTCTGTATCATTTTACACTTTTTTCATTTCGTATGTCGTTGCTCATTTTGCTGTATTGAACTGTTTTTCCAAATGTACACGGTAATAAACTTATTATTATTATTATCAAATAGTAGTAACAGTACACTTAAAATAGTCTGCTGATGCTGACTGACTTGAAAACATTTTGACGATTTTTTTGTATAGCAAATGGGCGCCAAAGAAGTACATTCGAGATATTCGAGAACATTTAGGAAGAAAAAATAGGTCATCCGCTTCGAGCGCGAACAATTTTCAAAAAAAGCGGTGGTGTACGCGCGGGATGGTGAAGCTAACTGTTCCCTGACGTTTAAAAAGCCACACATACCAATAATTTCAAAGTTCCTTTACAGGTTCACGTCAAACGGATCTGTTCAGAAGTCCAGCTGGCACTTGATGTGGACCACTATCTAACTTATTGAACGTATTATTTCATCCATCCATTGCTGTCAACTTCTACCACTACGTTACACACTGTTGCATACGGGCGATTTGAAAAATTTAGCTCTCGTGATCCAAGTCTAACTTATTGTATTACTGTGCTCACAATTTGCAATAACACATGTTACCGTTTGTACATAAACCAAGGCCAAAATCGGATACAAAAATTTACCGCATAAAATCTTACAAGTCTTCAAAAATATGCACGATATATTGAGAGCAAACATAACAAAACATAACAAAACAAAATCTGCTAACATGTAAAAGTAGTCTAACAAAAAAGTGAAAGAAAACAAGAACCACTGATAGTAGCAGTCAGACTACACTAGTGTAAGCCAAACGCTGAGGCAAATGGTAAAAGCGGGTGAACAAGTGAGGAGACAGGGTAGACGAGCCCGCGAGAGAAATGTGTCTCACGTCAGGCCATTTATAGAGGCGGATAGACATTGCTAGATATTGCTCACTCATGAGTAAGGTGTAGTAAGGCAAGTAGTAAGAATGGGTGGATGAGAGAGAAGATACACATGGATTGCGATCCAACTGCTCAAAAACCAAATACACTAGCAATGTCAGGCTGTCGTAACTGAGAAAACAGATAAAGTGGACGAAAGAAGTGACGAGGAACGTCTGTTTCATATTGGGCGTCGAATGAGATGAGCTGAGAATCTCAGAACGCCCTATCCTGCGCGATGACGCGACCGGCCTTGACGGACACGTAGAGACGCTCGCCAGCCGGGTTACACACCCTGCAATCATCACTTTCGAGAAACTTTTCTTGATCCAACGGCAAGATGGCATAATCAATGAAAATCATTCATGTTTTAACAGCTAGATGACTAGATTGAAAATCTTCGCGAATCATTAACGAATCATTAAGCAGTTGAAAAATTGAATTGGTTCACAATATTTATCGATTTTATCACAGCAGAAATTGGAACACACAAGTAAAAAATAACAAAAAACTCACTCATAATAAGTGTCCTTGCACTCGAAGCCCGGAGCTGTGTCGTAGAGAACAGCGCGGATCTGAAGTCTCTCTCTCCCGCTCTCTCCCTCTCTCTCTCTCTCTCTCTCCCTCCCTCCCTCTCTCTCTCTATCTATTCTCTCTCCTCTCTATCTCTCGCTCCCTCCCCCTCTCCCCCTCATCTCTTTCCCTCCTCTCTCTCTCCCTCTCCCCCTCATCTCCCCCCTCTCTCTCCCTCTCTCCCCTCTCTCTCCCTCTCCCCATTCTCTCTCCCTCTCCCTCCCTCCCTCTCCCTCCCTCTCTCTCTCTCCCTCTCTCTCCCTCTCTCTCTATCTATTCTCTCTCCTCTCTATCTCTCGCTCCCTCCCCCTCTCCCCCTCATCTCTTTCCCTCCTCTCTCTCTCCCTCTCCCCCTCATCTCCCCCCTCTCTCTCCCTCTCTCCCCCTCTCTCTCCCTCTCCCCATTCTCTCTCCCTCTCCCTCCCTCCCTCTCCCTCCCTTTCTCTCTCTCCCTCTCTCTCCCTCTCTCTCTATCTATTCTCTCTCCTCTCTATCTCTCGCTCCCTCTCCCTCTCCCCCTCATCTCTTTCCCTCCTCTCTCTCTCCCTCTCCCCCTCATCTCCCCCCTCTCTCTCCCTCTCTCCCCCTCTCTCTCCCTCTCCCCATTCTCTCTCCCTCTCCCTCCCTCCCTCTCCCTCCCTCTCTCTCTCTCCCTCTCTCTCCCTCTCTCTCTATCAATTCTCTCTCCTCTATCTCTCGCTCCCTCTCCCTCTCCCTCTACCCCTCATCTCTCCCCCTCCTCTCTCTCTCCCTCTCCCCCCCATCTCCCCCTCTCTCTCCCTCTCTCTCTCCCCCTCCTCTCTCCCCTCTCTCTCTACCTCTCTCTCCCTCTCCCCCTCCTCTCTCCCCCCTCTCTCTCCCTCTCTCTCCCTCTCCCCCCCCCCTCTCTCTCTCTCTCTCTCCCCCCCCCCTCCCCACCTTCTCTTCATGATCTTCCCTGCTCATCTTGTACAGCCGCAGACGTTCCTCGATCATGAACGACTGCAAAACAGATTTGAAAAAAAATCATTTTCATTTTCTATTCACGAACACAGCTTTGTGTTTTTTTCAATCAGCTTTTGGAAATTTCACTGCGATAAATGCGATACTCTTTTTTTAATTCAAAACACAACTTGTCGACTCACGCTGAAGCAAATGCGGAGGTAGCGGAGGGGAGCCGAACGCGCGCCCGTTCGCCACTCCTGCAAAGACAAGACAATAGCATGAAATAGAGGAATATTAATATACAGAAAGACAGCCTATTCACCCGTCCGCAAATACAGCTCGCTTATATAAATAGCAGACGTAATATTTATATATAAATTTATATAAATATATAAATAGATTTATATAAATATATATTTATATAAATATATAGAAAAAGTATATATAAATAGATAAATAGATTTTTTATATAAATAGCAGGCGCGACCGATCACAATAGCAATACAATAAGGTTATTGTCTTCGGAAGATCTGCAAAATGTTATTAGTGATTTTTCGCAATGAGCCACTAAAAACTGTGAAACGTATTCTTAAATTGTATTATTACATTGTCCCTTGTATACAAAAAAGCCGCGTGACTTATCGTTTCCAATTGTTTCCACCACTCTCACTGTTTATCTGCCTGATAAGTGCCGAACATTTTACGATCTCTCGTCCGAGCTACCGGGCATATCCCGAGATAAGTAGTGTGGTGCAATATCTCCGGAGACTGCCACACCCTTCCAACATGCGTCTACTTGCACTCGCCGCTCTAATAGGAAATGGTAAGTGGAGAGAGACCATACCAAAAAAGGGCTATAAACATTAGTGGGTATTGAGTTGAGTGAAGAGAGTTGTGGCTTGCTGTTGATATGCGGCATGTACAGCAAAAAGAAGATATTAATAATGTTTTAAAGTCGCCACCTAGCAGATAGTTTGCGCTAATGACAGGGGGGACTGAAGCAGAACTGCAATTAAACTTTCTTCTTCCAGAAAATATTTCAATCAAACGATTTTGACGGATGAATTCTAAGTTCAGCTACGCAAAAAAACATTCTCCTTTCCAGCCTTTTACAAAGGAAAGAAAAAGAGCGGTTCTGAGCGAACGATTTGTTTTGCAGCCCTGGCCGGCGTGCCGCCGTGCCCATCTAGCCCCGCCAAGTGGGTGCTCGACAACACGACCAGCCTCTGCTATCTGGTGAGTGCGCGACTGTACACATCTCATTCCTCATTCCTCAGTGTATCAAACCCGGCGGACTAAAAAACGTGAGCATTCAGTATCTCTCCTCAGACCCGGAGACGGTGCTTCTCACGACTTTCCGTTGTATCTTGTTAGCGTCTCTTTCACATTATTGCAATTCAATGTGCTGTTGAGTGAGCGTATAAATTCCAGCCGTCGTCGTCTTTGACGGCGCGGCCGCTGCTCTCGTGGCAGGATGCGAGGAGCTACTGTCTGAAGAACGGCGGAGACCTTCCGTCTATCACCACCGCTGTCCAGTTCAACGCGGTCGCCGGTGAGATAACTATTTTAGCAGAGACCAGCTGGTCAAAGAGCATCCTCAGAAAGCGCCATGTTTGTATCAAACAGTACACGTTAAACGAAAAAAAGCCAATGAGTCTTTCACATGAAGAGATTCGATTATGTATTCTTATGATACAAAAATGCACTTTCTGAGGATCTTCATGAGAGCGGGAGCGCGTTGCAAGGACCTTTTGCCGAGCGAAAGTCGGACCCTGACCTCTACTTTACAGCGCAGACCGGCAACACCCCGTACCTCACGTGGCTGGGGCTGTATCGCAGTGGCACGTACAGTCTGTACGGGTACTGGAAGTGGGTGAGCGGCAGCAGCTACTACTACAACAAGTGGATCGCCAGTGAGTCCAACCGTCCTCATTTTACAGACACCGCAAACAGGATCATAACACGTGCATAATCACTCAACAACGTAAGATAGTTACAAGTCGGGCGTGTGATGCGGGATTGGAAATCCATTCGCACCATCTCTTTCTAGATGAGCCCAAGTCGTTCACCAACGGCACCGGCTGCGGCGCGATTCGCAGCCTCAACACCACCTCCGGCCCGGCCGGATTCGTCTCGCTGCCCTGCGAGCAGCCACAGCCCTTCGTGTGCCAGCAGAAGATGGCCACGTGAGTTGGCTCTTGGCCATGCGCCCAACCGCGACGCGCGGATGTTGGACACGCGACGCGGCCCGCGCGCTCTCTTCTCTTTAACTCTTTTCACTTCTCTGGCTGTCTGAAGAGAGAAATAGAGAGAAGCGACGAAACCTATGCTTGCGACTTGGAGCGACAAAGACGACGACAGCGGTATTGCAGATGTGGCGCGCAGAACAGAACCGGGACATCTGGTATCATCACGAGTCCCAACTACCCCAACAACTACTACAACAACATGGCGTGTAACTACTATATCACTGGTGTGTCGCTCTTCTTTTCTCTGTCTTTCTGTCTCTCTCCCTTCTCTCTCTTTCCCTCTTCCCTCTGCTGCACGGCCCGGATAGCACAGCGCGCCCCACAGAGAGAGCGGCGCGCGCACAGGCCGCTTTGCGAGTGAATGGGCGCATAGCGATTTCAGTGAAGAAATCATCGCGCACTAGCGCTTGCTGGTAATTCGCAGTGGAGCTGGCGCGTCGCGTGCTTGCGGAGCGGTCAGTGCGAGCGCCACTGTCCACTGTGCAACTATCCGAACCGTGTGCTGACAGAAAGAAAGAGTAAATTCAGGTGCGAACGGCACGTACATCACGATTGACTTCGATGTGATCGATATTGAGCGCTACTATGACACGATCACCCTTTATGATGGCAACACGAACAAATATCTGGGAGGGTGAGTTTGTGTTATCCGCATAGACTGATGAAGATGGTATCAGTGAGAGAGAAATAGGCGTGGTGTTGAGTGGTTAAGACTATACACGACTATCACGACTGTTATCAGTATTCGGAATTACAATTATCAGGGGGGCTCTGTCGCGCGCACTGCCGCCAGTAGATGGATATGTGAATGAATGGAAAGCCTTACTGGCCTGCTCATTGGTCGAAACGTGTCATATTCGCCTGCGCGCCAATCGCGCCAATCCGCCCCTGAGAACTTTCCTGTTGTGCGTTCCGCGGATAATCCGCCGTGCAAGCAGTCAAGTCAACAAAAAAGTGGTTTCAGTATTGAGTCGGACTGGGACTGGGAGACGTCGTTCGAGTCCAACACAAACTCGCTGCGCATCTTCTTCAGCACCGACTACGCCATCACCTACCGCGGATGGCACGCCACTTGGAAGGCAAAGTGAGGGCGATACACTGTTCATTGAAAAAAATTGAAGCAATTGAAATGTTCCAAGTTTCAAGTATTCCAAAACTTATGTGGTATTCCGGTACT
The DNA here is from genome assembly GCA_963966185.1 of Rhabditoides inermis. Lineage (NCBI taxonomy): Eukaryota > Metazoa > Nematoda > Chromadorea > Rhabditida > Rhabditidae > Rhabditoides > Rhabditoides inermis. Next base: position 202,553 of record CAWZYM010000350.1, on the reverse strand, counting down.
CCATAATGCAAAACTCTCACATCCAGGCCGGTCTCCAAGCCCGTGTACCAGAATGGCACGCGCGGCGAGCTCACCTCCCCGAACTACCCCAGCCTGTACCTACCGTACACACAGCAGATGTACTACGTGCAGGGACCCAGTGGATTTCAGGTACAATTGGACACAGGACTACAGTGTAGTCACATATTACGTAGTTAAAAGGTAAAGGTGAAGATTTCCCTCAGATTGGGTCAACGATTTCCTAACGACATCTGCTCCATCGCGTATAGACTAAACAGTCATACAGTCACGTTACAATAGTTGACTAGAAGATCAAAGATAAAATAACCATAGATCAACGCCACCATCGATGTGTTCCTCACGGAGACCAAGTACGACTATCTGGAGATCTACGACGGACCCAAGATCGCCGCGAATGCCACCAACCTGATCGGAAAGTGGGTTGTTTACTCGAGTTTTTGAGTCAAAGTTGCCATGAACTATGTCTACGTAATTTCCTGTCTGCTCCGTATTCCACTGCTGCTTTTCGAGCGGCTCTCCCGTTTCGCTTTGCAACATTTCTGCACGAGACACACCCGTAGTCAAACCATTTTTCCAGCTACTCTGGTGCGCTGACCAACCTGCCCGTCAACCTGGTCACCGCCACCAACGACCTCACTCTCAGGTCGGTTGGGGTGATGTGATTTCGGAAATCGATCGAGTCGGTTTAGGTTCATGTCGGACGGTCTCATCCAAAAGACCGGATGGCACTTGCTGTGGAACGCTTTCTAACTATCTCGTGTTTGTGCACTCATTCTTATAACTTGTCGATAAAACATATTGCACTACACAAGTGGCGAAATAAAGAGAGAGAGAGAGAGAGAGAGGGGGGGGGGAGAGAGAGATGGAATGAGGGAGACGCGCACCTCGAGTAGCTTCTTGACGCCGGTGTGAGTGACAGCGGAGCGCGGTCCGAGCTCGATCCGGGCAGCCGCACAGCCCAACAGCCACGCGTCATCGCAGCCGATGTCACTGAAATGGCCTGACATGATATCAGTCTTAATGCCAGTCCGTTGAAACATTCCCGAATGGCTTTGGAACACGTCTTTCGAATCGACTCGAGAAGTATGGTGAAAATCTGCGCGTGAGTTTACTTTGCATCACTATTCATTTCCCTATTCCCGGTCATTTCCACACACTTTGTGCCGTTGACGTGCCAGGAATGCCAGCCGCATTTCACCGAGATCCTTTCACATCGCCCCACTCGCCCGCCGCGCGCGGTTTGCTCAGACTCTCGCCATGACAAGGTATTCCCTCGTCTCTCCCTGTCCCTCTCGTTGATTCCTGACCCGTTGCCATCCAGGCACCGCGAGCAGTCCTCGAATACACGCTCCGAGTACTGCGCCAACGTAAGCCACTACTACACCCTAGTATTCCCAAAACGTGTTCAGAAAACGTTCCTCGGCCCCGATTCGGACTACGAGTACAAGAAGAAGGGCATCCGCCAGACGTTCAAGAAAGTCGAGAACACTGTGAAAAAAGTCGGACAGAAGTGCCGTCGAATTTTCCGTGGCAAGAAGCAGGAGCCGTTGAGCTTCGGCAACCCCAACCACGTCTACGAGACAGAGTGTGAGATGACGGACGAACCGGTTGCGGTCGGCTACGACGAGCCATCGACGCAGCATGTGAGTGCGTAGTGTGATCGCAGCAGCCCGCATAGTGACACAGCGCGCCCAGATCATTCACACAGAGGGTCCCTTCTGCGCAACCACTGTGTGAATGATCTGCGAAACTTTAAAAAACGAGATGTGTGATGCGGAAGAATGGTATGGTTACTGCGGACGAACCGAGTGAATGGAGTGCGAATGAGAGCCCGCAGACTGCTTTCGCTATTGTGCTTATTGTGCCGCCGAGTGGCTCAGTAATTTACATTTGCCATGTGTGGATCAAACGAAATTTTAAGGTCTCGATTCAGTGCGAACTCGACACTCCCAACGACTTGCTTCACGGGAACGGCCCATACAGCGACTACATGATGGATCGCGCTGACGACATGCATCGCCCCGACCAGAACCTCACTCCGAAGACGGCCTCGCTCGACGTATTCCCAACGCCGGAGACGGAAAAGGTGCGTATATTACGGTAGTTCACAGTACTCTAGATCCCGAGATTCAGGTACAGTCGGATTTCGACCTCGCTCAGCTCAACGACTCGTTCGCCAAGGAGGAGCAGTTCAGCGAGTATATCCTGGACCAGCCGTATGATCGGAGCGTCACTCCGAAGGCGGCAGCGGTCGACGTATTCCCTACGCCGGAGACAGAAAAGGTGCGTAGGTTACGGTAATATACAGTACCCCACATCCCCTTAATGCAGGTACAGTCCGACATCGCTCTGATCAACGACTCGCTCGACAAGAACGGCCCGTACAGCAACTACGAGATGGATCGCCAGAACGTCACTCCGGGAGCTGCCGCGCACGGTGAAATGAAGACGCCGCAGAATGTAGGTTACGGTAATCTACAGTACCCCACATCCCCCGATGCAGGTACATTCCGATCTCGCTCTGATCAACGACTCGCTCGACAAGGAGGAGCAGTTTAGCGAGTACATCTTGGACCGACCGCACGATCAGAGCCCCAACAAGGTCGAAGACAGACAGGTTAGAATCAGCGTGTTTTGGCCATGCGCACAGCAGGCTCTGAAACGCGTCACTGACCGTGGGAAAAAGGCGAAAGATGCATACGTAACTAGAGATATTTGAGCACCTCGACGACGTTGCCGCCCTTCATGATTCGATCGAGGCGCAGAAGCAGACGGGCAACGACGCCGACGACGAGGACGAGTTCGACGAGTGGATCAGCGCCATCGGGACGGTGAGACACGCGAACGCGCACGAACAATGAGATAGCAGAGGGAGTGGTTCACAGAAGAAACAGAATCCTCATTTTCAATCAATGTTCTAGTCGCCGAACGGGTCGCACCACTGGCAGAAAACGGGCGACTGCGAGGCGCGGCTGCGCGAGCTGCGCGCGCGCGCGGAGACGTGTGGCGATGCGCGTCTGCGACAGGAGCTGCTCGAGTGGGTGGACGCGCAGAGGCGGTCGGAGGCGGCGCGGATGGAGCGCGTGCGCGCCGAGTACGCGCGGGAGGCGTACCGCCAGCAGGGCGTGTGGCGCGGAGAGTTGGCACAGGTGCCGGAGAGCATTGCCACGTGGCGGCTCGATCTGATCGTCGATCCCGTCGATGGAAAGCGACCCCGCGGACATTACATGTGAGTGTGGTTGTGATGCTGCGTCCATGACTACATTTTTCCACTTACGCACATCGCTACACGTTTTAGTAAAACGTACGTACGTGCTTTTATGTTTCTCTTTTTTCACGCGGAAACTACACGGAAAGTGCGAAATGGAGTGATGGACGGAGATCATCGAAATCGTCCGATTCCAGTTTCTTCTCGCACATGGGCTACATTCCGCAGCTGGACAGACTGCACGGCGATCACTACATGGGATACGTGGGCAGCGAGGCCGAAGCGGAGAACAGCGTGAGCTCTCTTTCTCTCTCTCTCTCTCTCTCTCTCTCTCTCTCCCTCCCTCTCTCTCTCTCGATAGATAAAGAGTGAGGTCATCACGTAGTGTTTACAGTCCCACGTAGTGTCCATAGGTCCATACGGATCACGTAGCGTGTGTGTGTGTTTTCAGTTCCACTTTGTCCACTCTCGCCAGCCCGTGCTCTACCACTCGATCCCGTCCGCCCGACGCGGCGGCCACATGCCCGTCAACGCGCGGCTGCGACTCGCTCACCCCGCTCCCAAAGACTACGACTACGCTTGGAAGATGTGGTGGGTGTGCGTATAGTTCTATTCTCGCAATAAGTTGCGCGCTGTGAGGTAGATCAGAGGAAGACGGAGAGTCAGCTCTCGGCAATAGCACGCAAAACAAGAGAGGCAGACGGTTATGGTACCGTGTTTCGAACTGCAAGCGAGGTAGATCGAAAACTATCGCTCCGGCGCAGGCTATAAGGGAGTTGAGGTGCGGTTAGTCTCTGAAGAGTTTCGAAGGGAAGATGTGGTGGGTACTGGATCTTTTGTAATACTGTATTGTTTGCTGGTATTGATCCCTATTCACTAAAAAGATACGAGAAAAAATCGGAAAGAGGACAAGAGTCTTGACAGAGTCAGGACAAACAACGACTGTATATTGTGCATTGACTGCCGAGAAAAAAACGGAGACACCGTAACTTCATTCCAGTTCTACCCCGGTGCAGCAGCTCATCTACGATGCTGTGGACGTGGACGAGAGCCGGCAGGTGGACTACCATCTGCACACCGAGTACAAGCCGGCCGGGGTGGCGTTCGAGTTCACCTGCTACGACGAGATCATCGACGACTACAAGGTACTGTAGAGTCCATGGATACTGTACATACCGTACACCTAGGGCCCGATGCGCGCCGACTTTGCCAAGTACCTCAAGTCGTACAAGTGCTATCCTCTTACGAACGCGCCGCTACGGATTCAGAAGTATGCCGGGTCGGGGCGGTGAATGCGCACCACTCAACACTCAATCAACAGGCGACATGCCTCATCTTACCACTTACGTTGACTCGCTTATTTGCCATCGCTAACATTGGAATTGAAATTGGAATTGTGTTATATTGTCTTTCCCAACCATTAAGGGCGTACGTCGCGGAACATGATTGTGTTTATGAATAAATGTTTAGTAATCAGTTGCGCAGCTCTATCGTGAACAAAGAACTGGTCTGGCCAGGCGCTCCCGCTCAGCCGCCGCACACTCTCTTTCCTTCTATACTCTCTCCCAGAGCCTGCAGCCTACAGAGACAAGAGGCCAGCGGTGCACTTTCCGATTGCGAATTGCGAGGGAACAGACCAACATGTGGTACACGTACGAGATAGTGGGTGAGAGAGAGAGAGAGAGAGAGACAGAGAGAGACAGACAGACAGAGAGAGAGAGGGGGAGAGAGAGAGAGAGAGAGACTCACATGTGGTACTTGTGCACGGGCAGCATGTTCGCATCCGTGTCAGTGTCGGCGGTGGTGTGGGAGTCGCTGCGCTTGCGGGAAACGATCTTCACTGACGAAGCGGCCAGGAACTGGAGGGAAGGGATCTCTCTCTCTCCCCCCCTCTCTCTCACACACTCTCTCTCTCTCTCTCCCTCCCTCCCTCCCTCACTCACCTCGTCGCTCTCGACCAGCTCGCGTGTGTAGATGGTTCCGTCGAGCGGCACGGACGGCGCGCCGTTCCCGCCCACATCAGACACGGCACGGTTCCACCTGCATTTTCCGTTAATTTTGCTTCTTTTTCAAGAACCACTCTTGTTTGATGCGACACAAAGTCTGTAGCAGAGAACAAAACAATATGTAGAACTATACATACAGTACATATTGTGTGTATAGTAATTTACCAAAGCACTTATTAAACTAGATACTCACCACAGATGATAGGACTGCGCGGCAGCTGAGCGGAGAAGGTGATGGAGTGGCTGGAAAAAAGGGGGTGAGAGGGGAGAGAGAGGGAAGAGGAGAGAGAGAGAGAGAGGGGGGGAGGGGGGAAGACCTCCGAACCTGGTAGTCGGGAGCGACGAACAGGACGTCGAACACCTCGAGGTTCTTGGGCTGGGTGGCCGAGACGAAGTCGGTGAGAAGCTTGCACAGCGACGGGAGGACAGTCAGCTGGAAATCTCTCTCTCCCTTCCTTCTGTGCTCTCTCTCCTCTCTCCTCTCCTACTGTGCTCTCTCTCTCTCTTCCTCTCTCTCCCTTCCTTCTGTGCTCTCTCTCTGTCGTCTCTCTCTTCCCACCTGATTGTAGACCACCGGACTGCTAGTCCACCAGGGCGCCACCGCTGCGAGGAAGTTGTTGTGATAGGCGCGCCGCTGAACGAGGAATGGGAGAGAGTGAGAGAAAGAGAGAGACAGAGAGAGACAGAGAGACAGAGACAGAGACAGAGACAGAGACAGAGACAGAGACAGAGACAGAGACAGAGACAGAGACAACGACAGAGACAGAGACAGAGACAGAGACAGAGACAGAGACAGAGGCAGAGGCAGAGGCAGAGGCAGAGACAGAGACAGAGACAGAGACAGAGACAGAGGCAGAGGCAGAGACAGAGACAGAGACAGAGACAGAGACAGAGACAGAGACAGAGACAGAGACAGAGACAGAGACAGAGACAGAGACAGAGACAGAGACAGAGACAGAGACAGAGACAGAGACAGAGACAGAGACAGAGACAGAGACAGAGACAGAGACAGAGACAGAGACAGAGACAGAGACAGAGACAGAGACAGAGACAGAGACAGAGACAGAGACAGAGACAGAGACAGAGACAGAGACAGAGACAGAGACAGAGACAGAGACAGAGACAGAGACAGAGAGACTCACCGTCTCGTAATCGCTCTCGGCTCCGAGGTACGTCTTCTCGGCTCCGAGGTGGACGGCGGGAATCGTGTTCTGCTGGGCGTAGCGCGAGAGCCGAACACTCAGCGACGCCTCGGGGTCCTCTGTGTAGATGAAGGTCTGGAAGGGGGCTCTCTTTCTCTCTCTCTCTCTCTCTCTCTCTCTCTCTTCTCTCTCTCTCTCCTCTCTCTCTCTCTCTCTCTCTCTCTCTCTCTCTTCTTCCCTCTCACCTTGCCACCAGCCACGTAGAGGTCCTCACAGTCGAGCAGAGCGCCCTCGCGTGTGGTGCGAATGTCCTGGAAACATGTCGATCAATGGAGAAATGCTCAATAGAAATCAATCACTCTAGTACAGTAATCAGTGGCCCATGGCAGCAGCCGAGTAGTGAAGGAGGAGTAGGTGAAAACACATATAGGTACAGGTAAAGGAAACCTTCCCATTCGAAAGATTCACTATGCGGAGGGGGAGAGTGAAGAATTATGGCACTGAAACACACCCCAACGATTTTCCATTTTGTTCACTCGAAAACACATCTTGAATTCCCTCACCAAGTCGTTGTACAAGAGGAAGGAAGAGAAGGAAAGGCCGTTCAGACGCGATCAGGAGAGGAAGTACAAGGGAGACAAGGACCAGCAGCGTTTCCGGCCCTATCGCCGCGATGGACGACAGTCGTGAATGAACCCCGGAGTGGGGAGATAAGAGAGAGCGGACTCGTTGATTGTAGTTTGTTGCATTTGACACACATGTGCTTTTGTATGTAGTCTGGCAGCCTCGGCTAGCCTTGTTGTTTTGGTACGCGCACATATGTTATATTGATTTTGTCTAGAGTGCCTTTGTATGTTTAAATCTCGCGCCACTGCCTGTGTTGTATACGGTGTTGATATCTTATCGTCCACGTAAGAGTGGTTTTGTGTATTGTTATTCAGTTGTTCGTGAATCGTGGTTTCGAGGTGGTGATAATAAATTGCTGCATCAATCCCCGTGGTACTCTGTCTATACCTTATCGGTTGCGACATACCGAGGCGTCCTACTCGGCGTCTATCTTTTGGAGCAAGGAGCGAGGAGCGAGGAGCGAGGCCTGTACGCGAACGCGTGGGCCTCGTTGAAATCATCAAGCGCTAGTGTATGCGAACGCATCACTAGTCGTTTCACGACCTGATTTGTGTACGCGAACGCGTGCAAATCATTGACTCTGTCTATCCACAGCTGCGAACGCACTGTGTGGTGATACGCAAATTACACTACTTCGCGAACGCGCGTAGTGTTTTATTGTGATTAATTCCAATTGTTTCAATTGGTGGGGTGTGTTTGAATACACCCAACACGGACCAGAACCAAACTGGAACGTACATGGGGGCCGAACTCAGTTTCGAAACGGACATTTCGCGCGATTATTGATTGACCTTTGGACACGAGGAATCAAAACATTGCAGGACAATGAGCGAGAAAGCGGACAACAGCAACATCCACCAGGAGATGGACACGTCGGTGCCGAAGTCCCGAGAGGGAAGCACCGCGCCCAGCGAGAAGAGCAACGACAACGAAGGAATCAACCAGTTCCTGGTGAGTAGGAATGAAATGCATGGACGAATCGCGAACATGAGAGAGAAAAGGGAGGAGTACAACTTGCTGGCAACGAGGGTGGATGGGTTGCTGCGACAGAACCATAAGACAAGTGATCCGGTCAGGGAGGAAGTGTACAGGGTGATATCGGAAACGGTGAAGAACATCAGTGAAGCAATGGAGGAGGTAGAAGAAGAATGGATGACACTCGAGATGACATCCGAACAAGGATTAAAAGAGAGGAAGAAGTACGAGACACTGATGAAGTACAAAGAAAGGTGGATAAAGATGATGGAGGTGATAGGAGCGAATAATGGCAGAGAGGCAGACAGAAGGGTACAGGCCTTGATTACAGCGGAGCAATGGAAGGAGGAGGTACAAACGTGGATGAATGACGAGGGTGTGAACAATATGAAGGAGTTCAAGGACGAGTGGGATGAAGGAAAGAAAGCTACCGAGATCCTATTGCAGATTCGCCTGGACGAAGGCGTGAGGGGGAACGAGGCTCGAGCCCTCCTGGAGGAGATTATGGCCAAGGAGAAGTACCGGTGGGAGAGGGAGCGCGGTCGAGACCAACTCGAAGCGTCATTCGAGGCCGAGAACAACGACATTGAGTGTGAAGATAGGCGGTGGCTAGACCATGAAGGGGATGATGGAGACGGAGAATTGCAGAACCCGGGTACATCAGAAGGGACGGCGCCGGACTTCGGATGGGATACGGGTCGTTCGAGGGGAACGCCAACCAGGAGGACGACGGCAAGCCGGCCGACAACGTCGAGCTCAGGTATGGAGATGAGAAGAGTGGGTGCGAACGAAGGGAGAGACGACTGGCATGGATACGATTTGAGGGGAAGTGATTTCGAGATCGAACCAATCAAAAAGGATGTGGGAGTGAAAGGATTGGAAAGATTCTGGGTGCTGTTCCAATTCAAGTACGGACGTCTGCCGGACGTGGTACAAAAGGAGATATTGCGAACAAAAGTGAGGGAAACGGGGAAACTAGACACATTGCCGAGGGAGATTCGCGAGGGCAACGTTGCCGGAGTATTCGAAGCATTGAAGGCGAGGCTGACGGAGGATAGGCAGACGCGCTCATACCGTGCGATAGCTAAACTGCGGAGCATGGTGCCCCTGAAAGAACAGAAGTTGAGCAAGTACATTGAGGAGATAGAGAAACAAGCACACATTGCCTACGACGACAACGAGTACAAGGCAAATGATGCTAATCTGACAAACATGGTCATGGCTCAGATCCAACAATGGCCCGACAAGTTGCAAATTGCCAAGGAAGTTATGTCAACGAGGAAGGGAGACCAGTTCGAGAAAATTAAGAAATTGATATTCGAAAGCGAACAAGCGAAGATGATTTGGGAGTCCAATGCATACGGAGGAGGGAAACAAACGAAGGAGACAGGGCGCAATAACACGACATTGAGAAGATGTTTTAATTGCAATGAAGTGGGACACGTGACGATGAACTGTCCCAAGAAGACGGGCAACAAGAGCGAGGGTGCGCCGCATCCGGGATCGACGACGAGCACAGGGGATACGCCGAAGCGGGGGGGCGGCCCAATGTCGATGATAACGTGTAATAAGTGTGGAGGGAGAGGACACATAGCGAGAAACTGTACGAGTCGTAATCCGATTGTGAGAAGGGTCGTGGAGAAGGTAGAAACGAACAGTGGAAACCAAGGAACCGAACGGATGGGATCGGAAGGAAACGACAAGGAAGGGGAGAAGGATGGCAGGGTGACAGGGATCCGATGCAAGGCGGAGGCGCACATCCTGAACAAGAAGATAACAATAATATTGGACTCAGGTGCGGAGGCGTCAGTGATTGCGAAGGACAAGTGGGAGAAGATAAGAGAAGGTGTAGAAGAGGGAGATGGCTGGAATAAGAGAACTGAAGACGACATGAGGAGAGGACTGGTGGGATACGGAGGAAGTGCCTTGAGGATAAACGAGCTGGTGACGGTGAACATGAAGATGGGCAATGCGGAGACGGGGTGGAGGAAGGTGACCTTCCACGTGGTTGACAACCAGAGCGACGAGGTCATATTGGGAACTAGTGCTTTGTGTGATCTGGGACTCACCCTGCAGTTCACGACAGGAGGAACTTTTCGATTTCAAGTGACGGATGAAGTCGAAGCCAAAGCACTGCCGGAAGAGGCAACCGTCAGGACGGTCGAACGGGTTTACATACCCGCTGGAGGTGTTCGACAGCTGACTGTGCGAGGACAAGGAGGAGGAGATATGGTGTTATGGTCAGTGAAGGACAAGGGAATAGAAAGCGGACTGTGTACGGTGGTTCAAAACAAAAGCGTGATTCGAGCAGTGAACAGAACGGACGAGCCGATCACGTTGAACAAGGGAGAGGAGATTGGCAGATGGGCAACAGAGGAGTGGGAACTGCCGGCAAGAGAGCGTGAAAAGAATAGAGATGGAGACATGCTGGAGAGACGAGTGGACCGAACCTCGAGGATTGATGGTTCTGTGTTGAACCGTGGAACCCAGAAAATCTCAATGGCGTGAGAAGGGAGAAGGAGATAGGAGATACTGGTGGAAGGAGAACACTGCGTTGTGGCAGACAGTTTGACGTGAAGAGGCAACGTGTGACGAGTGGACCGAACATCGAGGTTCGAGGATTAATGGTTCTGTGTTGAACTATGGAACCCAGAAATTCTCAATGGCGTGAGAAGGGAGAAGGAAAGAGGAGATACTGGTGGAAGGAGAACACTGTGTTGGGGCAGACAGTTTGACGTGGAGAGGCAACGTGTGACGAGTGGACCGAACATCGAGGACTGGAAGAAGCGCGCCGACGAGCAGCAAAGACACGATCAAGACGAATCGGATATCGACAAGGAGACGACGGGCGACGGACATCTTATCCCGTATTCCATTTCCCCATTAGCCGATTACCAGCGTTAAGGGGAGGGGTAGTTTACGCGTGAGGACACGCTGGACCGGAGAGCGACCATGTAAGCATAGGGGGAGTTTCGTTGAGAAATAATAGTTTTCCCATATTTTACTAGTCCGCATAGTTCGAAACAATATTTGTCCGTATGCGTGGGTCCCACCACGATAGTGAGATCTGAATTATTAACCAGTTACGGTAGCGCTCGTGAGATGTTCGATATTGTTGTGTTCGAGGGGTCAGTAGGGGTGGTGGAGTAGAGGGGGAGCGAGGATGTAGTGTGGTCGTGTTGTTGGTCAAGGGCCAAGATAAATCGATAGTTCTGTCTATTCGATCATGTTGTGGATATCTACCGGTTATGTCGCATAGCTTACCGGCGTGAGTGTCTTCCTCGCGTATCTATTGATCTTTGGTCATGCTATCTTATCTGTGAGAGGAGTGTTTGAGTCGGTACGCGAACGCGTCGACTTCACCATGAACATCGAGGGCTAGTGGTTTGCGAACGCAACACTAGTCACCACCACCAACCGGCTTGTGAACGCGAACGCGTGCAAGCCGGCGATTCAGTGCTTCCGTGGGTTCGCGAACGCGACCACGAAATAAGCACTTTACATTATACTATTGCGCGAACGCGTATAGTGTATTTCGAGTAATTCCAATTATTGCAATTGGTGGAACGTATATTGATACGTTTAACACGGACTAGATAACTTCTGGAACGTACATGAGGGAGAAACGAGTGGAGATTACGAAGGATGGAGAGGAGCGTTCTGAAAAGATAATGAATAAACTGAAAGAAGGGATGGATGAGGAGATGGGAGAGGAGCAGAAGATACGGTTGAAGAAGCTGGTTCGGAAATACAACGGGTCATTCGCCCTAACGGAACAGGAACTAGGCACGACCGACCTGGTAGAACATGTGATTGATACGGGAGATCAGGTGCCGATTAGACAGAAGGCACGACCGGTACCTATGGCAATGAAGGGAGAGGTGAAGGGTATCGTGCAGGACCTACTGGATAGAGGAATAATCAGGAAGAGTAAATCACCGTGGGCGTCTCCGGTGGTGCTTGTGAAGAAGAAAGACGGATCGATAAGATTCTGCGTCGACTACAGGAGGGTTAACGAGGTGACTAAGCAGGACGCCTATCCCCTACCACATATCGACAGTATGCTACAGAACTTGAAGGGAAAGGAATGGTTCAGCACGCTAGACATGCATAGCGGATACTGGCAAGTCCGCCTGGACAAGACGACCAAGGAGAAGAGTGCTTTCGTTACTGAAGGGGGGTTGCACGAGTTCAACGTACTGCCGTTCGGATTGTCGACGTCTCCGGCTACATACCAACGGTTGATGGAGGTAGTACTCGGACATTTGATTGGATCTGAAGTGATGGTGTACATAGACGACGTAATCGTGGCGACGGACAAGCTGGAGAGGCACTATGAAGTGCTGGAGCAAGTGATGGAGGCGCTGCAGGGGGCTAATCTGATGTGCAAACCGAGCAAGTGCGTGTTCCTGAAGAAAGAAGTCGAGTTCCTCGGTCATGTAGTGGACAAGCTGGGAGTACACACAGATAAGAAGAAGGTAGAGAAGATACAAACATACCCGAGACCGAAGAATGTGAAGGAGCTGAGGACGTTCCTAGGAATGGCAAGCTACTACAGGAAATTCATCCGAAGTTTCTCGAAACTAGCGAGACCGTTACACGAGTTGACTAAGAAGGAGAAGAGATGGACGTGGGGAGAGGGAGAAGAGAAGGCGTTTGAGGGACTTAAATTGAGAATGGTGACGGCACCAGTACTGATGCAACCGGATATAGAGAAAGCTAAGTCGGGAGAGCGACCGTTCGTCATCTACACCGATGCAAGCAAGGAGGGTGTCGGGGCGGTGCTGACACAGGAGGGAGATGATGGCCTGATGCACCCTATTTACTTCATCTCGAAGGCGTTGTCGAAGGCAGAGAGGAACTACCATGTGACGGACTTAGAAGCGTTGGCAGTAGTGGTGGCGATGAGACAATTCAAGAGATTCGTCATGGGAGCAAGGGTGACTGTGTATACAGATCACAGGTCGTTGACTGCGATGTTCAAATCGGACATTTCGGACAGATTGTGGAGATGGTCAGTTGAGCTGCAGACGTATGCAATGGAGATTAGATATGTGGCAGGGAAGGCCAACGCAGTTGCAGACGCATTGTCAAGAGGTGCGGTAGTGAGCGCAGACCAGCACGGAGTGAGCGGAGCTGAAGCCATAATAGGGAGGGTATATCTCCAAAACGAGGAGGAGAAGAAGGGGGCGTGGTTGAAGAGCCTGGAAAAAGAGAGAGAGTGGAAAGCACTGATCGAGGAGATACGAAAAGACGACACGGAACGACAAGTATCAATGTACGTTGAGGGCAAGAAGGTGACGGTGGACGATTTTGTGGTCACACAAGGAGAGCTGACGTGGTGGAACGAAGAAGGAGAAGGGAGGACAGTGGTGCCAAAAGAAGAGAGAAAGGGCTTGACGATGGAGGCACACAGGGGGATGTGGGCCGGACACTTTCATCAAGGAAAGGTAGTCGAAGGATTAAAGAAGAAATTCTTCTGGCCGAACATGAAGAAGGACGTGGGAAGATGGATAGCCGAATGCGGCAAGTGTGCATTGGTGAATGGGCAACCAAAATTGACACCTCCTCTGAAACCATATATTACGTGCGAACCGTTCGAGATTGTACATGTCGACGTAATGCATCTAGGAGTGACATCCAGCGGAAACAAGTATGTGTTGTGCGTGGTGGATCAGTTCAGTAAACTGGCGGGGGCGTACGCCATTCCGGACAAAACAGCAGAAGCGGTAGCGGAGTGCATGTTGACCCGATGGATTGCGGAGGGTACGAGGATGCCAAAAACAGTGGTCAGCGACAGAGGCAAGGAGTTCGAATGCAAGGTGTGGGAGGAGATGGTTAAGATAACCGGTATCGAACACAAGATGACAAAAGGGTACAATCCCAGGGAGAACGGCCTTGTGGAGAGGTTCAACAAAACACTGCAACTCATGCTCAAGAAGAAGACAGTGGGGGCACTGGAGTGGGACAAGGTACTGCCGTACTGTGTGTACGCATACAATATCACACCACATGATGCTACGGGCGAGAGTCCCTATTTCATACTACACGGAAGGGACCCCTACTGGATGGGACGAGAAGAACACACAGTGAGACCGCCGGCGGTACTACTCAGCTGTGATGATTACATTACAGAAATGTGCAAGAGAATGGCAATAGTACATCGAGAAGTGAGAGAGAAGAACGAAAAGGAAAGGGAGAGGATGAAGAAGAGATACGACGAGAAGGCAAGAAAAACAGATGCACTACCAAAAGTGGGTGAAAGGGTGTTGGTATATGTCCCTACGGAGAGGAGAGGAAGGACATGCCCGAAGATGATGAACGAGTGGGATGGCCCGTTTCGGGTCATTGCAACCACGGAGCAGTCAGCAACAGTGACTAGGATAGGGAAAGGGATAAACGAGGAGGCGATTCAAGTGCCTTTTGACAGTCTGAAGCGCATTCCGAAAGAGTGTGGGGAAGAGATAGAAGCGGAAGGAGGGACCAGAAGGAAGAGAAGGGGAGGGGAAGCGAAAATGAGGAGAATTGAAGAGAATCTTTGCAGGACGATCGACTCGTATTCGTCGGTACACCCCTACCACCCGTGGAGGGCGCTGCACGAGCACAGCCTCGAGGAACTCACCAGGCAGGGAAACGGCCCGACGAGGACACTCTACTCAAGGACTACCGCAGCGATACGCCAAACTAAGGTACTCACAATTTACCGTATGGCGTGGCTGAACAAGAATGGTCGGGAGGAAAGAGACGAGGAGCTGAGAAACAAGAGGTATTCCTCCCGGTTTCAAGAGGAAGACGCCAAGATCGAAGCGGAAAAGGAGCAGGCTTTGTTGGGTGAAAGCGACGGCGATGAACGGAGATACGAGGACTGGTACCATACCCCAGGCGAGAAGTGGACGGCATCCGAGCCGGAGGAAGAAGATTATGTCACCGCGTATCGAGTGCTGTCGGCATTCGATCTGCAGTTCTGCCGCGAGTTGGGTCGGACGGAGGGGATCCAACTGGAGATGGACGCTGGGAAGGGAGGACAGCGATTTGCTCCGGCGGCGGCAGCGATCAGACGGTACCACGAGATTATGAAGAACAAGGAGAAGGGAGAGGAGAAGGTGAAGCGACAGAAGGAGATGCCACCGCCGGTGTGGCACGTGCCAGACATGCTGGCCAGGATTGATAAGAAGACCGTGGTGGGAGGGTACAAGAAATGGAGAAATATGAGCCGCGGAGACCATGTGATACTCGTCCTTGAACCGGTTCCCGGAGGGTGGGAGGAATCCGGCTTGGTGGACTACAAGCCGCCCTTGGAGATGAAGATCACCATTGTCCCGCCGCCGCTCACTGTCGAGCAGCGAGCGAACAAGGACTTGTGGAGGGAGTGGACGGATATCAAGAGCTGGATCGTGAAGCAGCTGCACGTGGACCACTGTTGGCAGGTGCAGACGAGGAGCGATACGACTGCAGTCGAGTGCCCCAGCAATGTACTCGGACCTCAACCCAGGATGGAGAAACACGGTCAACTGTCGAATCAGCAATGCGAGCAGTACGGCCGAGCGGTGGAGAAGTGGTGCGGTTTGGAGACGCGCGAGGTCGCGCTACCGAAGGGAGGCGGCATGTACAAGAGGAAGGAAGAGAAGGAAAGGCCGTTCAGACGCGATCAGGAGAGGAAGTACAAGGGAGACAAGGACCAGCAGCGTTTCCGGCCCTATCGCCGCGATGGACGACAGTCGTGAATGAACCCCGGAGTGGGGAGATAAGAGAGAGCGGACTCGTTGATTGTAGTTTGTTGCATTTGACACACATGTGCTTTTGTATGTAGTCTGGCAGCCTCGGCTAGCCTTGTTGTTTTGGTACGCGCACATATGTTATATTGATTTTGTCTAGAGTGCCTTTGTATGTTTAAATCTCGCGCCACTGCCTGTGTTGTATACGGTGTTGATATCTTATCGTCCACGTAAGAGTGGTTTTGTGTATTGTTATTCAGTTGTTCGTGAATCGTGGTTTCGAGGTGGTGATAATAAATTGCTGCATCAATCCCCGTGGTACTCTGTCTATACCTTATCGGTTGCGACATACCGAGGCGTCCTACTCGGCGTCTATCTTTTGGAGCAAGGAGCGAGGAGCGAGGAGCGAGGCCTGTACGCGAACGCGTGGGCCTCGTTGAAATCATCAAGCGCTAGTGTATGCGAACGCATCACTAGTCGTTTCACGACCTGATTTGTGTACGCGAACGCGTGCAAATCATTGACTCTGTCTATCCACAGCTGCGAACGCACTGTGTGGTGATACGCAAATTACACTACTTCGCGAACGCGCGTAGTGTTTTATTGTGATTAATTCCAATTGTTTCAATTGGTGGGGTGTGTTTGAATACACCCAACACGGACCAGAACCAAACTGGAACGTACATCGTGAGCGAGCTGATCCGGGTGCCAGAAGATGAACTCGTGTTTGGAGTGGTCGATGAGAGTGATGACGAGCACGCAGCCATAGAGAGGATTCTGGAACGATGAGAGGTCGAGATGATGATGATGATGATGATGATGATGAGAGAGATAGAGAGAGAGAGGGGGGGAGAGAGAGATGCCGTACCCGGTCGCTGAACCTGGTGTGCCTGTACGTGACAGCCGTTGGTGCGAGCCGCACCTCGCGCGCCTTCGCAGGGAGTCGCAGGCCCACAACCTAAACATGAAACCATAAATATCAGACCGTCTCTCTCTCTCTCTCTCTCTTTTCAATCATCAATAATTGAATTGCGAACATCGTCATCTGCAGTTGTCCACTCACCCTGGCCGCCTTGGCGAACGTGCGCGAGACCTTGGTGCACTTGGTGAGCATGCGGCGGTCGAATCCGCGGAAGACGGTGACGAGAACCTCGGGAGGAAGGTCGGACAGGCCGATCTCGCAGGAATCGAAGGCAACGCCCGACACAGTTGGCTCCATCTGAGAACGGCAATACTTTCATATACGCGACAAAACGAGTGCAACTGTAGTATCGAGCAAATGGACCACGTTCTTTGCAACTTTCATTTCGCAACATGCGTGTCATGTGTGTGTTGGAATAGAGGAGAGGGGAGAGACAAAGGGTCTGAATGGCATTTTCTCCAGCCACATTGCAACATATACGCGAAAAGGTCAAACACGTATGATTCGTTCCTAGCATATGATATTGGCGGGAAAATGGGAAAAGACAGATTGATATATGATAACTAACAACGAGAAGTGAGGTGAGGTGATCGGTTATTAGATAACGATCAGATGGATGGGAGAAACCTGAATAATCAAAACTAAACTTCATATAGAAATAAACTTCATATAGAAATTCATTCGAACTTTAGACGATCAGCTGTCGCTGATCTAGAACGAAAACAAGCTAATTACGACGAACTAATACATTGTAGATCAATATTCGTCATCAAACCCGTTCATTTTTATTCACATTTTTTTTGTTTGCGTAATGTATTTATTGCTGCTCTTTTTTCATAATTGATAATTATGTGTGTTATATCAGTGACATCACTTGGCTGAATCACCACACACATTTTCTACTGCTTCAACCATGTCCGTCGCATCGAAGAGACGCTATATCGCGAATAAGGTGAGTTCCTTTCTATTTAGCTTTGTTGTTGTTTGTATTCTTTATGCTGTTATCATGAAACTTTGCGCACTGGACCTGTTCCAGGTAGACTCGGAGATGTTCGTGCCGTCGGAGGGCGACGTGATCGCGCACGTCAAGGCCGCGCGCGGCAACAACCTCCACGAGGTGCGTTGTATTCTTCTTTTTTAAGTAGTTGGCAGTATACAAACCTTTTCGAACTTTGTCGAAACTGCGTTGAGAATCCGAAAGAATCGGCCTAGTATTTCATGTACAATTTCGATTTCATTGATATGATGAGGTGTTGTACACTTGTATCACAACCGTCTTCAGGTGGAGGACGAATTCGGCGCGACGTACCTGGTGTCGATGCCGAGCAAGTTCCGCAAGACGGTGTGGATCCGGCGCGGACAGTTCGTCGTCATCCGACCCATCGAGGAGGGCGACAAGGTCAGGAGCTTTTGACTATTTTTCGTTTCATTAATTGTACAATTGTACTATGTATTTCGTTTGCTTCCTCACTCGTCATGGTATTTGTTTGTTGGGATCAGGAAATAAAACAAAAAAAAAGTTGTTTCAATAATATATAATAATAAATAATTATTTTACAGGTTCGCGCCGAGATCGAGCACGTGTTAGACGAGGAGAACATCCTCTACATCTACGAGGAGCTCAAGAAGTGGCCCGAGAGGTGAGTCTTCGGAGCAACCTTTTTTTATTTGTTCTCAGCTATATGACATGCATTCTCAATATGAAACATGTCAAATTTAGCTTGGAGAAAGTGAAAAAACACACTTATTCATTGCCAAGCCTGTGTTTTTGTGTTATGTCTGCACCGATGGATAAACCATTATTATTATCGTTATTAAACATGTCCTCTTTAGCTTCTCCTCGCACGCGTCGCAGATGACGCGGGAGTCGCGGCGGGGCGGCGCCGGCGCGCACGCTATGATCGACGACGACATGATGCCGCCCAGGTACGACGACCCATTATAAATGTTCAAATTCGAATGTTCATTCGGAATCGCAAACATTATTGTGACGCGTACAAAACGAAATCACTCATAAAAAGAATCGGCCTAGTATTGCATGTTCGGCGCAAATCTAGTTGTTGTTTCTGAGTTTCTGCTCATATGTGCTCCTCCTACAGAGTTTTGCTTCCCGTCTTGCCCACGCAAATCTGTGACTGTGAATAATTGATTTTTTATTCCAGTTATTATCACATTGAATCGATGTGTTTCCAGCAGTTCGGACGAGGATGAGGACGAGGATTGCGACGAGGACGAAGAGGAGGAGGACGGGGAGGCGGGGGAGGAGAAGACGGAGAGCGAGGAGGACAGCGGCGTGTGCAACCCCAACAGGAGCCGCGCGCCCGCCAACAAGTGAGTCGGATTGAATGGATTTGTCCTGAATATCGTTTTCATCTGCATTGATAATTGTTGGTTGATATGGCATTGGATTGTTTTTGCCGTTGTTTGATAGATTCATTACAGGGCTGGCGATGCGTGATTCAGTGCGATGTGCGTGAGACGGGTCAGGTGTTCAATTGTGTTGATTTATAGATTTGTTTTGTTAGAAGTGTTAATCGTTGCACGTTTTGTGTGTTGATCTAGTTACCTTTTGCCGAGTTGATATTTCGTTGTTGTTACATGTTGTTTACTTTCCACGGTCGTATACATATGTGCGGCGCATTACAGATAAACCATAAGATATAATATTTTGTGTAATGTACCTTTTGTTGATTTCAAATAACCGATCGGTTGAAGCGCCGTAACAATATCTTATTTGCATAATCTTCATCAACAATCATCAAATTTCTACTTCTCCACCCTTCGTTCGAGTCGTGTTGTGAGTCATCTCATCCCAAAATGTCTCAACAACTACACTTGTTAGTGTAAGTGTAATACTGTCGGCCTCACGTATTTTTCACACATGCCAGCCATCATCCGTCACATCGGTTTGTCTTTTGATTAGCTGTTACCGCAATCACGATAACACGTCCTTCCCTGCTCGCGCTTCTTCTTTTTTTCTATTTGCTCTGCGCGTTATCTAACGTCATTTGCCTGACAGTTATGACTGCGTGGTATGTTTTCTGTCCTGCAAAATTTCTTTAGAATAATATTTTTGTTGCGTTGTGCCGTTGTGACATTTATCTGATGTAATGCTTAATGTTAATTCACGATTTTAACAAGTCATCCAAACATAAATCACTGGACACATGACATATGAGCTTATGTAAATTTGCACATGTGTCTGATGTCTTTGAAAGGGGCGATCGCGACTGTGTGAATATGTGCGAAAAAGTGCGGCGGGCGGCGAGCTCATTTTGCATAATCGACTTATTGCAGCATTCCCGAACCAACCAGAACTCCCAACGAGTATTTAGCATTTCTATATGTTATACGGTTGTGCGATCCGTATCGAAAATGCCTCTCTTCAACACATCTCTCACCAGACGATGGGAGTTGTAGTGAATACGTCGGCGCCGGCGGCAACTCGGGCTCATTGGCTACGTCGTAGTCTGAACTTTGGATATGATCCTCCCGCCTCCAACCACTATCCACAATCTTCCAGACGCGTGTCGTTTTTCTCATAAGATATCCGTTTTGCGATCTGCGAAACCGGAACACGCGGCTCGGATTGTGATACGTCGCCGTAGATCATTTTCTGATCGATCTGGCCATATTTATAGTCGCTGATCGCTGACTTCTCGAGTTGTCTGACGTCACGCGAACTGGCAATATGCGCGGTGCTTGCCGCACTTTTCTGCGCTGTTTCATGTGATTTATCACGATTGTGACGGCTGCGCTGATGAAAATTGGCAAGCGAATAGAAAGTTGTGGGGGATGGATAGCTGGTGATAGCGGCAGTCTGTCGCATCATGTCTCATCGCAGTCGCATCATCGATTTGTGTTGCGCGAATCCGCGAATGCGTCCGATGTATTCTCCTTCTTCCGCATCTTCAGTCTTGTTGTCAAGGTGCGAGAATGGAGTGTGGCGATCAATGTTCTAATCCTTCTCTCTCCCTCTCTCTCTCTCTCTCTCTCTCTCTCTCTCACACACACTCTCTCTCTCTCTCTCGCTCGCTCTTTCTGTCCAAGACGCTTCACTCGCTTCACCTCTCGGGCTTGGCTCGCACGATATGTGCAGATTGCAGTTGAAGCGGACTTTGCCCGGTGCGGCCGGGTGGGCGGTCGAAGGTTCGCACAAGAAACGGCTGTTTATCACTTCCCCGTCGCTGACGGGTTGTCTTGTCTGTCTTTGTCAAAATTCGATCACACAAATCATCAGCAAAGTTCCGCGGTCCGCGCGCACATTTCGCTCCGTCCGCTGTCGTCGATATGGTCTCATCGATGCATTGCGATCATTGTGATCTCTCTTCTTTCGCAGATTCACATTCGCTTCGCCGAATTACGTGTGAATGGGTAGCGAGTAAAATGAGTGTGTGTGTGAGAGAGAAAGAAAGAATGGGAGAGAGAGAGAGAACGTGAGTGCATGCGGTCGTGCTATTGGCTATTCGCCTAGTGCTGATCACGAGTTTGAGTCTGATAGTGCTGTGATATGGCTGATAATGATCTTGATTCGAACTGAAACGTTGAATGGAGTCACGATTCGCCGTATGGACAAGTCGGGGTCTTGTTGTTGCCTGCTGCTATTTGCGATCACGTGTCCCCATCCCGCGCGGACGGGCTTTTTCTCGGCTTCTTCTCTTTCATCGGTCCGTGTTCTGAGTGTGTCATGGGTTTTGCGAGAATGCGAGTATAAGGCGCACTGAGCGAACATTGTTTTTTTCGGGAAGAAGCCTGTGTAGTGAGTGTTATGCTTGTGCTTATCTCTGCGATCTCCTGATTGCGCGTTATCTCTCTTCCTCTCTCACCTCGACGTATTGTGTGTCGAGCATCACATTTACTCGTGAGATCAATATCGATGTCGTCGGCGATTCGACTTTCTCCTTTACGATCTTTATGGTGTGTGTTTTTTTCTGCTCGCTATCAGACTCGGACCGCGCCGTTTACCTTTCCGCCTTTCCCCCATATTGATCGACGATTTGTTTGAAGATTGATTGTACCGATCTTATTGATGGAAAGGAAAGTGGTGAATGGACAGAATGATGATAGAATTCCAGTTGAATGATCCGAAAAAGTATAATGTGGCATGGCTCTGACTCGACACTCAATTTTGCGCATCACTGATGCGAAAACAATTTAACAAAACGTATATGTTTCATCATTTAAATATTGTTTTGACCTAGAATCTGTCTGGGCGAAACAGGTGATTGAGCACGTGAGTAAGCGGCGTGCGGGCATTCGCTCGCCCCGGCCCCGGAATAGAACTGATGAGGCATTGTTGCTCTCGTCTCTCTCCCCTCTCTCTCTCTCCCCTGCCCACTGCATCTGCATTCTCATACTTGCCCTTTGACAATGCCTGTTTTCCATTTATGTGCACCGTTACTCGCTGTGTTCGTGTCGCGTTGATCGAGCGAGATTGAGAGACTGTGTGTTTCGCAATGTATATTTGTATGTTTTTTTTATTTTCTAA
This sequence comes from Rhabditoides inermis, assembly GCA_963966185.1. Lineage (NCBI taxonomy): Eukaryota > Metazoa > Nematoda > Chromadorea > Rhabditida > Rhabditidae > Rhabditoides > Rhabditoides inermis. Next base: position 180,449 of record CAWZYM010000350.1, on the reverse strand, counting down.
ACGTTGCCTCTTCAGTCAGAATGGGCAACAGCAGCTCTCTGATGCTCCGTGATGAGGAGATCAACGACATTGCCAACGAGACCGAGTGTGAGTATCGATTGATTGATTGATTGATTGGTATTGATTAAATGATCGAAACGGGCCGAATCAGAGTAAACCCCTCTTTTTATCATCACCTTCAACCGTGTTTCTGATTGTACCATCACCATAAACCGTGGTTCTGATGTCTTGGTAATGTATATGTGTTCCGTTCCTTCATACTTATCATCTATTAGATTTGTGTCAATGATTGATTGATCGATTTTCAGTCAACCGCAACCAGATTGTGAGGTTGTACAGCCGATTCCTCTCGCTCGACAAGAAGGGTGAGATTTTTTATTGTAAATGTTTTGTGACTTGGATTTTGTGTTTCTCCATGTGTTATTCATGTTCGTGTACGAGGGAAGGAGTAATGCGTCTTATCTTGATCTGGATTAATTAATGCACATTCAAAGTCTGCAGTCTGAAAAGATTCAACGAGGATTAGCATTAACTCCGGTTTTTGTGTATGTAATTCGAGGATTGATTGATAGAGTATCGATTTATTGATTGATCGTTCGATTGTTTGCAGGCCAGGGCTACCTGGAGCGTGACGACTTCCTCAACGTGCCCGAGCTGGCGGTGAACCCACTGGGCGACAGGATCGTCGACGCATTCTTCACCCTCGCGTGAGTGTTGTGTATTGTGTATTGTGTTATGGTGTATTGTGTTTTGATGTCTTTCAATTATTTGCTTCCTTGTCATGCCCCGTGTTAGCCTTGGTGAGTGGGTGTGCGCGCGCTGACCTTTTCGCATTACGAGATATTTGTTGGTTACTAGCAATTAGGATAGTGCGGCGGTGACTATTGTTGTTTGGATACTGTGACTGGTTGTTGAATACCGGTTCTAGCTCTCTCGCCCGTTGCCGCTCCCGACAGCGGAGTAACAAAATGGAAATCGGATAATATTTGCATCGCACGCCACAGTGGGGTTGTTTTATGGTGGCGGCACACTCTCGATTGGGGTGAGAGTGATGTCATTGTGATACTTATATAACGATGGGTGATGGGGGATGATGTCATCAGACCAAACTTGTTCGGTATCGAATTGCGGCGGGATCATTGGGTGCGAACAGTGGGTTCAGTGATGAGTGGTCCTGGTCGGCCAGTATTCAATTATAAACATAAATTTCTTTGTTGAGAAATGTGAGTGGTGTAAAATTGTTACACTGTTGCCTAGTGTAATGGAACAGACGTGGATAGAACATCCAGACTGTTTGTTACGCGACCGATACAATTGGATGTGTCGTCAAGTGGTACGTGGTCAAATGAAACGTGATGGAGACTAGCGATTGAATGATGAACAATGCGGTGCGAACTGTGTTCATTTATAAAAGTTTCTGTTTCAGCGGCGAGAGCGAGCAGAAGCTCAACTTCCGTCAGTTTGTCCGCATTCTCGCCCACTTCCAGGTATCGATCAACTATTGATTGTTGGAGGGTACACTTCCGGTTGCAGCCCATCAACCGCAGCAAGAAGAACGCGCTCAACGGCCGCACCGAGAAGCTCAAGTGTGAGTGAAATAGTGACGTCAGTTTTCATTCAGTAATTGCTGAAAAGTTGAAATGTACGTTTCTCATTCATTTCTATAGTGAATCGGGTACATTTTCGTTAATCAAGTTGTTGTTCTAAAAAAAGTTGTTTTCAGTCGCGTTCCAAATGTATGACCTGAACAAGAACGGCTACATTACCAGGGAGGAGTTCAAGGTGGGTGAGAGATAGGGAGAGGGAGAGGGAGAGAGAGAGGGAGAGAGTGAGAGAGAGAGGGAAAGAGGGGGGGGGGGAAGAATGAGAGGATAAGGAGACTCATTCCAGGTAATCCTGAACAGCATGGTCGGAGCGAACATCACAGCCGAGCAGGTGGGTAGTGCTATCGATTGATCATCGATGTATTGATTAATTCTTGCAGCTGGACAAGATTGCCGACCGAACGATCGAGGAGGCTGACGGTGACAATGACGGAAGGATTTCGTTCGACGAGTTCTGCAGGGTGAGTGGGGGAGAGAGAGAGAGAGAGAGAGAGAGAGAGGGGGGAGAGGGAGAGAGAGGGGGGGAGGGGGAAGAGAGGGAGAGAGAGGGTAGGGGGAATAGGGAAGAAGAGAGAGGGGAAGAGGGAAGAAGAGGGAGAGGGAGAGAGAGCGGGAGAGAAATGAGATTGAAGGAAAAGCATAAGAAGAGGACAATGTGTACGATATCCTATATTTTCAGGCCATGGAGAAGACTGACATCGAGGAGAAGATGTCCATCCGATTCCTCAACTGATTGGAATATTCTCTTCTTTTTGAAATCATATGTTTTTTTGTAATTATTTGCATCTCATCTGCCGTAGCCTTCCTTTGTATATAGCACCCCCCTCCTCTTTGTGAATCCTTTTTTGTAGCCGGCAGTTTTCTGGGAGAAGAAAATGATATAGTTTTTGCTACAGTTTTGTGATATTCCACTGCGCCTGATTTTGAGAACATTTCGAGGAGAAAATTGACGAGAGTACATTATTCGAATGTGCAACAGATTGTTTGATGGATGATGATGCGATAAACTTGTATGAATTTGTCTATAGAACCTCTATGTATACCGCAGAAAACGTTGACTAGTTTGGTTTATGCGTTCGTTTAGTTTTGTTCGTATTTATTCATCGTAACCCTTAGCGAGAGGAATATCAAAATATTGTCGCGTCGACCCGTCGACTCCAGAACAGGTGAAGCAAGGGGTAGTTTGCTCCGCCCATTTACTCCCGCTCACATTGCTCCGCCCACTTCGCCACGCCCTTTTCTCTACATTACGACGCGCAATGTTATTAGACGTGACAATAGATGATTTTGAGTATGGAAAGTTGATCTATGTCAACAATCAAAATGATTATGATTACACTCAATACAACAAACTTTTAACAATAAGATCCAAAAAGGTTTGGTGTCGCGGGTCGTGACTCCGCCTATGCCGTGCCTCGCTTGATGACGAGAACGCCGCCCTTCTGCAATCGTTAACATTGATAACCGATCATCAATCGATATCAATCGATAATCTACTCACCCAGTCCACGTGCTCGCCCGGCTGTGCGGTCATCAACTTCACCCGCAGCGGGCACGCCAGACGCACCTGACGTGAAGGTCTTTCTCTCCCTCTCTCCCTTTCTCTCTTCCTCTCTCTCTCCCCTCTCTCACCCTCTCTTACCCTCTCGCTCTCCCTCTCTCTCGCTCTCCCTCTCTCTCCCTCTCTCTCTCCCCCTCTCTCTCACCCTTCCTCTCTCTCTCCTCACTTTGTTGGTCTCCAGCGCTCCAGCCGCTTTAAGCACGCCTTGGCGTCCTCTCCGTGCAGCGGCTCAACAAACTGGATGAGCAGCTTGTCGACCGCCCGCCTCGCCATCTCCCCTGTGAGCGAAACACGTTAAGTACGGTATTACGGTAGGGGCTACGGTATTCCGGGATTACTGTACCGTTCCTGCGGATTTTCAGGTCGATGACCTGACCAGCGTCGACGAGCGCGTAGGGCGGGTCGACGCGGTAGGCCACGTTGTTCGAACTCCTGATCTGAACGGGGTGTGAGCTATCAGGCCATTCGCGGCGGGACCCACCTTGACGGCGAGGAGCGATCTGCTGCCGTTGATAATGGAGTGATGGGTAGTCCCACCACCCGGCAGGAAAGCAGCTTCCTATAATAATCACTTACCATCCTCCCATCTCTCTCTCTCACTCTCTCTCTCTCTCTCTCTCCCCCTCTCTCTTGCTTTCGCTCTCTCTCTTACCTCCGGCACCACTCGCAGAGTCGGAGTGTCGGTGGTGAGAGTTGACGACTCCTGAAAATAACTGTGTAAACGTGTAAACTGTGTGTAAACCCGGAAATTTCATTTTCAGCATTACGGTAGTCCCTGTTCTGCGTTATATATTAAGGGAAATCAGGCCAATCGCGGTGAAATCGTCGAAGAAATCTTAATGATCGAATAATTTGTCGACGCGAGAGATGTGTAGATATTACTTGTGAAACCTTGTGTATCTAATCTGTAATCATATTCAAGTTTTCTATTCGATTCTGAGTTTAGAGATACCAAAACAACCAACAAATAATAATGAAATTGAAGTTTTACAAAAAATTAGTGCAAAATTCATGCAAATCTGAAAGTACTGTATGTAGCGAAAATTAGCAACAGAGCGCTCAATTTGGTCAAATTGAAATTTCCGTTATCGACCGACACACACACCGTGAGCTCAATGTCCTAGTATTATTAGACTTTGTGGTTTGTTATTTTATGCGTAATAGATCACACAAGTTTTGCACAAATTGTAGCGACTATATCATGTCCTGAATGCCATATTACGCACAATTTTCGTTGATTTTCTGTTTTTACGTGCGTTTGCCCTATGCTGTATTCTGGCGTGTGTTTTAGTGATTCGTATACCAGTACATATGTATGTTTAGGGAGGCAGCTATGCTCGGTATGCTCACACGCGCTGCCCGAAGCAGCTGGTGATGGAAGAGGACAGGCCCGCATACACGCACGGCTCCCTCGGAAAATCGATATACGCTGTGAGTTTTTTTCAAATGTATTAACAACAATATTGGTTATATAACTGTTTAGGTGGAGCACTTTGTTTCTGGAAACGCCGACGTCGTGGGGAGTGAACGTTCAGTACGAGGGACAAGTCTGTGCTGGAGCACGCGACCCCAGGTACTCCAAGGTTGCGGACGGAACCGGCAAGCACCCCGCCGCCGGACAGTACTTCGGAGGAGAGGTGCGGCAATGAAAGCGGTCATGATATGATTGTGTGTGTTGTAGTTCCGCCGCGAGGGAGGTACGTCGCCCGTGGCTGTGGCTGGAGAGGGAGCTGGACTGAACGACCTCAAGGCTGATCCCGCACGGGCCGTTGTCGCGCAGATGCTGCCGGACTTGTCGGAATCCAGGTTCGAAATACATTACATTTTTGCTTTGTTTTTGGGTTGCATGGATTTGTTTGATGTGTTTGTAATTGTAGATCGTGGCTGCATCTGAGACGCAGCTGCCGCGACTCATAAGCTGGCTCAGGCGATCAAAGGAGCCAAGGCTGACGATGCGGCCGTGAAGAGCGTCGCCAAGACTGATGTCGTCAACGTCGCCATCGACAGGTGCGTTCCACGATGAAATGCTGATTGACTGTAAATGTATTGTCGCATTTTGAGAGTCACCGATGCCGTTGCCCACTGCACAAGTCGCAGTCGGTGAACGCGAAGCTGCTCAAGTGAGTGACACCACCAGGCTGTTCCAAATGAAGGTGGATGTTGGTTATGCGTCTGTTTTGTAGATAACATAGATTATGCACTGTGTTCACACTTTATATTACGGTAGGATGTTTCATTTATTGATTTGTTGCTCTTCGAAATAAATTTCACTTGTACTCGTTTGTTATTGATGGTATTTGTGTGGTTGATCGGATGATAGTGTCATGGAATGGGAGTCAATTTGCCTCTTTCCTTTCGCTTCTTTGCCTCACATCATTATAAGTGATCCGACTCTTCGTAGTTGCTATCTGCACATGGGATACGTTGCACGAATTCGTATACACCGAGTTCCACAACTGCCACTCTTGCAGATTAGTTTTTTTTTTTAATTTCTTCGAAATTTGAGAAAAGGACAATCATTCTCTTTCGAAAAGTACATGAGTAAAGAGTAGTGGTTTGTTTTGATCTTATTCAACTAAAGCACAAGCATAATCTCTCCCTCTCCCTCTCTCTCTCTCTCTCTCTCTCTCTCTCTCTCTCTCTCTCTTCGAAAAAGAATTGTCGATCCAACTGTTGCGTACTCCGAGACCGCTGTGCTTCCTGCATGTAGCTTCAATGCAGTCTGCACACAGGAACGCGCGTAGCCTGCATTACACATCCCTACGGGATGCGCGCGTCTCTGCATGCATGCTGCAATCGCCCTGCATTCGCCATGCAAACGCTCCGCATGTAGATAACATCTCTCCTTCATCGAAATCTCCCTTTAGCGATACCGTTAGTAATTTTTTTTGTACGGAACTCTGCATCATATGTGCAGGCTTCCAAATATTTACGTTGCGCGAGCACAAATATATGAGACACAATTTATGATTCCACACAATAAAACAAAACATTATTTTTGTGCGACAGTTAGAGGCGGAGGCGGTTGAACTTGTGAGCGACGAGGACTCCCTTGTGAGCGAGCGACCAATAGCTTGGCAATCCATAGTCAATGTCGATGGTCGTCCTCGGCATGATGATAGTGGACACCTTGTTCCTGGAACAAGCGTGATGAAACATTGTAACGATTAACTTTTAAGCATGAACAGAAAGTATCCAATTAGATAACGTAGCATGCAATACACTAACGAGGTGGCAGTCTTATCACGAACCTCAAGATGGGCGAGCTGACGAGCACATGCAGATGTGCTGCGCGCCGAAGCAACCAGCGCCTACTGCGAACTACAATGATGCGTTGATAACGATATTGACGTACACGAACTCACCGCGTTTGGGCACAGGGTCGGGGCACTGTCCAGCTAGACATCATGGTGTGGCGACGATCTGAAGAAGAATGAGTTCATCAAAAAACCACTATTACAAGCAAATGACACAACGCGGTATGTTTTGATGGAAGCTAAATACGGCATGTGAAACCAGCGCGTGTATTCGAAAGACATAATCGGAGAGCCAAGGTTCGGTCCCCGCCAGTGCAACATGTGAGTACATATATTATTCCTATGTCAATATAATTGAGCAATCATTACAAGAAATACTCACTCACCGCAAAAACCGAGGTTCTTGACCTTAGTGCCACAAGAGATGCGCAAGCCACTCTCCACATTTCGGCCTGGAATCAATACAACAATCGAATAAATCAGTTTGATCGAATAAAACGCGTCTATTCTGACGGATGAGCTCATGTCATCAAAACAAGCGTGACAAGCGCAATACAACATAATGTTTCGAACGAATACTCGGAGCGATTCTAGTGTGCATATTGACATATCATCATTATGAGGGACTATTTCACAATTTACGTACTTATTATGATACCATAGAGGTTAATTTGAAATGAAAAAAACACAAACGAACAAACAAAAACAAATTTACAAAGAAAGTGCGTTTGTCAGCCAGAGGTGGAGCACCCAACTACTAAATTGTTGCGGTAGAGCGACAAAATTTGAAATTTCTGGGTAATATTTAATTTTCAATTATTTTAAAACTAACGAAAAAAAAGATGAAATCGTGAAACATAGCATGTGAACATTTCGAACTTGGATGATAAAAAATTCGTATAACAATATGGTCATCAAAGAATAGGGACCATATAAAATTCGGCCAGTGTCTCTGTGGGTGCGAATGGGCTATTGTTAGAAGCGAGACTAAATGAAAGAATTGATTGATAATTGATATCATATCATGCCAATCAATACAATGACACGTGTCAAACGCTGTGCAAAACTGCTATTAATTTAATAATAAATTACCCAGATTTGAGGTAATGCTTCTCCTGATGATGCCATAAAGGCGAAACGTCGGAATGAAACTGTTTCTATCGCGGTACATCGACTGAACACCACATCTCATCAAATTCGTCACTGTGCAACTCCTTGCTTTGCAACTCCGGCATGAGCAGCTTCTTTCATGTACACTTCCTTCTTATTAAAGCGATGTTGCTTTCACAGTGGATGGGTAACGAGTAGGCCGAAGGCTCCACGGAGCAGAGTCCGATTTTTGATTTTACTCTTACATAGGCAACTTGCGCACTTGTCTGGCGGATTCTCATCAAAGCGTGGTCATTACACAGTTTTTAATGTTGATTCTGAATATGAGAGTATGTTTACAGGGATAGTTGTTTGAAGGAAATTCGGACAGCCACTGAATAGTCTACCCATGAAAAAAACAGCAGCGTGACCGAATGGATAGTGACGATACGTGAGTCATATTCATATCCATCGGAAAATCCGTCGGCGCACTATCGAAACGTTGCCTAAAAGAGCAAAACTTTTGCGGCTTTCTTTCTCATGGTTTGTCGCTCTTACACCCTATCGAGGAAGTTTTATCACTATCATTACGGTCTCCTTTTCAACACAATTATTGCCTCATCTTTCGCATCAGAAGTTTTCTTCTTGCTCATGAAACATGAACATGAGATATGAAATGAGTAGAAGGCGAGGACTGTTGTGGAGGACAGGACAGGGTGATTTGCAAGTGAAACAGATTTCTCCAACTTCAATTGGAAATAACTCCGTTCAGAAATTTTGCAGAAATCCAGCTTCTCCTCGAGCTTCTTATTGAGAGCCCAAGTACCGGATCCGTAGAGCATCGCAGGTCGGATGGCGGTGAGGTAGATCCGCAGCTTGACGTGATTGGCGACGCTCGATCTCCACAAAACCTTTTCCAGCGAATTGAACGCGGAGCAGGCTTGGGCGATTCGCGCCTCCACATCCTTAGTAAGGTCGGCGTCGCTGCTAATCCACGAACCGAGGTAGCGGAAGTTGGTGGTCTGCGCGATCTTCTCTCCATTGACAGTGAACTCCTCCTTTACTCCTCGCGGGATGGTCATCGACTCGCACTTGTCCGGCCTGAGGGTCAGACCGTACGAGGCGGAGAGGAGACTGAGACGGTCGACAGCTTTCTGCAGGTTAACAGGGTCTTCTCCAAGCAGAGCAATGTCATCCGCGTAGTCGAGGTCGGTGACTTTCCGTCCTGTCGGGGGCAGCTCCACTCCTCCTCCACACTCCTCCACAACACGTCGCATCACGTCGTCGATGACATAGTTGAACAGGAGCGGGCCGCAGACGGATCCTTGGCGCACTCCAGTCCGGACGGCGAACTGCTGCGTGATTCCGCAAGGAGTGCGGACAGCGGCAGTAGTACGGCTGTACAGGTCTCGTAGAAGGTCGATTAGCGGGGCTGGTACTCCGTCGGCGCGCACCGCATCGAAGAGGCGGTCTCGATCGGGACTGTCGAATGCTGTCCGGAAGTCGACAAAGATGATGTTAGTCGGCTTCTTGAAACGGGCACGCAGCTCGACGATCCGTCTCAGAGAGAAGACGGCGTCGATGGTAGACCTTCCTGGGCGGAATCCGTGCTGCTGGTCTCGGGCGGTCTTCTCACGGTGCTCCACAATGCGAAGTAGCAGCAGACGCTCCACCAGCTTGTAGCACACGCGGATCAATGAGATACCACGGTAGTTGGCTGGGTCGGTGGGGCTGCCCTTCTTCAGCAACGGGACGATGATGGCGTTTCTCCACGAGTCAGGCACCTCCTTCCTCTCCCAGATGTTGACGATCAGCCGATGCAGCTCACGGATCCCAAAGGCGGGCAGAGTCTTCATCATCTCCGGAGTGAGGTCGTCGTCTCCGGCAGCCTTCCCATTCTTCAGCTTCTTCATGCACACAAGCAGCTCATCCATGGTTGGCGGCTCCGTCCTGCAGTTGTAGTCAGAACGGGCGGTATGTGGCAGGGCGGGAGCAGACGGGCACGGCTGGTTGAGTAGGCGGTCGAAGTGACCAGCCCACACCGCGCACGCTGCTTCCCCGGTGACGAGTGACACGCCGTCAGAGATGACGGGCGTCGTCCTGCTTCATTTCTCGCTGTACCGCTTCAGCAGGGAGAATGCCGTGCGGGCATCCTGCCTTTCCCAAGCGTAAGAACCACGGGGATGCGATCCGAGTCGTATTTGAAGTCCGGCAGGCTCTTGCTGGAGAGGACGGCGCCGGCCTGGCTCTTTTTGACGAGCAGGTAGTCGATCTGGTGCGGCCTCCCGATGCAGTTCTTCCTCCAGGTTGCGCGCTGCCAGGGACGGTTGCGCTTCCAGGCCGACGCGACGATAAGGTCGTAACTCTCCAGCAGATCCACTATCCGCTGACCGTTGTCGCTTGTGCAGTCGGCAGCACGCCTCCACCTGCCCATTGCTGGACTGGCGTCGGCAGCCACGCGGCTGTTCGAGTCAAGTCCGAGGACGAGCTCTGACTTGCCGGCCGATCTCACAATCTTGGTCAGCTCGTCAAAGAACTTGTCCTTCTCCACCTCCTCAGCATCCTCGGTTGGCGCATGCGCCGACACGATGCGGGTCTTCTTTCCTCGTACTTCTGCATCCACGTAGATGAGTCGGGGCGAGAGAGGGTTGATGGCGAGCACGTTGACGTTGGCGGAGGTGGAGATGGCGACAGTCACCCCGCACACCGCCCTGGAAGTGGGCAGTGCGCTGTAGTACTTGTACCGCAAGGAATCGCAGCACGTCCGGTCGATTCGGGTCTCCTGCAGCATCGCCACGTCCACTCCGTGCCGCTCGAGCTCCTCCGAGAGCAGGCTCCGGTCTGCAAAGCTTCTGGCAGAACGGACATTGTAGGACATGTAGCGGGTCCTGGTTCTTTGCGATGATCGCATAGTCGGTATGTTGGGCATAATGCCTGTCGTATTGTCAAAGGGTGACAATTCCTTCACTCGAAAGTAGTCAACACTTGAACTTAGCAGTCTGTATGCACAGGCAAACAGACTCCCGGGGGCACGACGTGGACGTGAGTGTTGACAATTTCTACCCCCGTTATCCTATCTACTTTAAAAAACCCTCATTGTCTAGAAACTGTCTATGTTGGTCAAAAAAGGAACACGCTATATACACCTGATACATACTAAATTTCACATTCTGTTGGTAAATCTATATCTCACACATTGTCCACCACGCGATTGGAAGCAGCGGCGCGCCCCCGCAAAGAGCGAATATGATTATCGCTCTTTTCCCCTCTCCGAGATATGTACTCGCAATAAACGTGTAATGTAACGCGTTGCGTTTGTGGTTGTATAGTAATATCTTGTTGTGGGCCCTGGACGGAGTGAGAGGTGGGAGGAGGGTGACTCAAAGCTATAATGGCGTGTACGGGTGTTTCACTGTCGCGCCAGTCAGGGTGGTCTGGCGGAACTGTATGATTATCAAGTGTTGTGTATGTAGTTATTTAAATCCACTGAACCCCGGACCGTACAACGTTTATTCTTCTGAAAGATTCATCCGGACAATGTATTATTACCTGATCATTAGGATGGGGTCGCTCTCGTTTTTTTCAATAAAGACGAGTTTTGAAGTTCTGTTTGCGCAAAAAAACATTGTTAAAAATGCGAACATTTTTTCCACGTTGATACAATTTCGAAAAAAGGTTTTATTGACAAGAACAAAAGTGACCCCAACCTGAAGATCAGGCAATGCTTTCAAATATCCCCGCACCATTAGCGCGCCATAGAACATAAGTTCTCTCTGGGAATCGGGAGGCTGTGACATCACCTATTCAGAAGGTGACAACACCTACATAAGTAGTCGATTTTCAACCGGTGTCACTGCTGCCCATTGTGCGAAAGATGGTAACATGGAGTATCAGTTAGGTCACAGAAGCCGATGGCATCCAAACTGTTATCTGCTATCAGAGATATCCAATGTCCAATGCCCTATGGGGTGACTATTCGTGTGGATTAGTTTTGCGCGGCTGTATTTGCGCTGACTCTAAAAAAAACGGCGGTGGCCTATTGGAGCTTTTGAACCTTTTCGACCTATTTCATTTAGCCAATCCGTCTCAAATTCTCGATGTCGTCACTAGCGCACTAGCCATGATTGAGAAACTAAGACTTTCACGCTGGATACGGTAGATGTTGCTTACGTCCTGATATATACATCGGTTGTGGCGATGGTTGAAACAGAAACAGTCTTGCATTCGTGTAGGAATGTGTTTTCCGATAGCTTCTTTTAGTTCCAGAGTACTGTCGATTTCTCAAATCAGCGAAAAACGCCGAACCGAACCCACTCTTTTTCCGTGCACTACCAACATTGGCGAACATTCGCGAATATCTGACCATGAGAGAAGAATTCGGGCCGTTGAGGGAGGATGTGAACGACCGTTTTTGGTGTTTTGGTCTACACATTATACATAATTCGGAACTCTTTATCTCACTTTTTACGAAAGTTGTCACAAATTCCCACTTGATTGGCCTGAGGATCATAGAAAACGGAAAAGCCGCCAAGTCGCATCTTATTCACATTGTTGCAAATCAAGACGTCGATGACGTATTTGAACAAATGAGTGCCGCCGCAGACGAATCTTTGTGCCCGCACACCACACGCCAACTCACCGCATTCACTTGCAGGACATATGCATCTTACTTGCAGGAAGAATGCATACTGTTATCTCATTGCAGCCTCAATGATTGCTGCAGCCTTTCTGCATGCAGTCTGCAAACGCGCCATATTCCCTGCATGCAGGCTGCATTTTGTCTAACATATCTGCACGCAGAATGCATATCGCACTTTCTTCCTGCATGCAGGCTGCATTTTGGCAGTTCTTCCTGCATGCAGGCAGCATAGCGGTCTCGGAGGTATACAGCTATTGCGCTCATTCCTCTGTCTCGGAATCAATCCGAATACGAGAGGCACGGATCGGGATTCGAATGAGCACATGCGCGCACCGCCGCGACTCGACGCGACTCGACAATTAGCATACACTCAGCCCACTCATAGCTGTCACGTTAGAAGCGCGCACGTATACACGCGCCGTGCAGTTTTCTCGTTTGTTTTGATATTTATCGATGATTAGTATTGATGATTTGTGCAAGATTCGCGTTTCGATACTGCCACGCCATGTCTGTCTCCGGAGAATCGAGCGACGATTTGGTCGCCTCTTTTCTCTCCGAGGTTCTCCCTCTCTCTGTCCCTCTCCCTTTCCCTCTCCCCCCTCTCTCTCTTCACTTCTCGAACATGGTTCCTCTACAATACTTCTAAGAAGAGCCGTTCCTCTTGATGTTGAGCAGTCCCGCCTTGTGCAAAAGCTTTCTTCGATCATCCATCGATATCGATCGATATCGATCGATATCCGACTCACGTTCTCGACCTGCTCGCCCGGCTGCGCAGTAAGCAGCCTGATCCGCAATGGACACGCGAGACGCGTCTGAGAGAACAGCCTCTTCTCTCTCTCCCTCCCCCTCTCTCACCTTGTTTTCCTCCGCGCGCTTGAAGCACGCCTTGTCTTCTCCGGACATCGCCTCGGCGTACTATAAAAGCAGCTTGTCCACCGCTCGCTTGCACAGATCGCCTGTAAGAGAAACGTATTCGTAGGGTTACTGTATTCCGGATTACGGTATCCTGGATTACTGTAACATACCGTTTCTTCTAACCGTCAGCTTGATGAGCGATCCGCGTTCGATGAGCGCGTAGGTGGGCGAGACCCGGAACGCCGTGTTGTTGGAGCTCCGCACCTGATCGGGGTGTGAGCTATCAGGACATTCGCGGTAGGACCTACCTTAACGGCGAGAAGCATCTTGCTGCAGTTGACAACAGCGTGGGTGCTACTACCTCCACTTGGCAGAAAAGAAGCCTCCTAAACAACTTGCGCTTGCCCCTCTCCCGCTCTCTTTCTCTCTTTCTCCCTCTCTCTCTGTATCTCTCTCTTTTTTCTCTCTTTCTCACACCTGCAGGGAGATTTGCAGCAGGTTGTCCGTCGGGGTGCTCGACTCCTAGAAACATAACTATGTTTGCCACAGTTTGTTACATAGTAATAGTGGGCGGTACATAAGTGGGCGGTACCGTGGATGGACGCGACGGCACCGGCATGACTTTAACACAGACGGGAAATGATCCTGCTTTGGTAAAGGAAAGATTTCACCCGCTCAACGCCACTCTAGGCTGGTGAATGAGAAATGGCAGGCCATATGCACGACTGTAAGGAACTATGTCTTTGCTGCGGCAGTATGACACTCTGCTGATCTGCGCTACAGCGCCGAGGGCCAGGATTATTCTTTCTACGAGATTTCTGATGAATGACATCGCCGTACTGTAGCGTACAGTAACTGTTCAGAAAATTCGATTGCGCAACCCATTGTTCCTGGACGATCCGCGGTCTTACCTCTTCTCCATTGTTGTGGCGAAAGTTCAATTTGGGGTGAGTGATGGTAGTTGATTCGAATAAGACGTTTATATGTGCATGTATATAACTTATCTCCGTTCAGATTCAATGCAATCGAGTACCAAGTAAATGATAAGGTAGTTTTGTTTTATATTCACTTATTGAAAAAGATTGTTTTCAGATTTGGAACAATCTCGGATATTGGCTCACATATGCCGTCTCATATGGATTCTATACAGTTGGTTATTCGTTTTTGATATTTTACAATGTTGTATTCAGATCCTCTCTCACCACCTATCGCCCAAGAAGGTCATTCTTATTGGTCATAGTTTCACTTCATTGGCAATTTATTATGCATTGCTGCCACTTTGGTATGTTCGAAAATAGTTCTTTAATTTTGTTGTAAATCTTTTAGTTTGGTATTGACCTTATGACCACACTAGCAGCAAGTTTCAAAAGTTTCGGTGCCTCGACCACTGGCCGGTCTGGTTTATTTAACCGAGATGAGGTATGTAGCACTTAGTCTTCGAAATCTCGTCTCACATGTTTCAGCTCATTCCCATCTATCACAAAACTTTTGTTTTTATTGATCACACCGTTGTGCTTTGGATTTTTCGCCCACAGCCTTTCACGTCTTATCGTAGTTAGTTAAAAATAATTTGTATGGTACGAAATTCCTGCAGATGGCTGGTGAAATGTTTCAAGGGATAGTCAAGGGACATGTGTCATTGCAGTGATCATATGTTTCATATATGACTCGCCCAGGTACTTTCTAATATTTTATATGCATTTACTTATTTGGTAAAATAACATTCAGGCGATACCTGAAGACCGAGAACCAGGCGAATGCCAATTAAATCAATGACTTTTCATACACATCTTGATCACGAGGTTCTATCAAAATCAAAGAGCAATAAAATGAAATCATAAATGCGCGATTCAGAAGGCTGCCGATTGTGTCGAAAATTTATTTGAAACTACCATGGTCGCCAGTCGGACACTGGACATCAATCAGTTAATGCAACCAGTTCGTTTTGAGATTTTGAAAACTAAATGGTAATGCATATTGATTATAGATTTTATCAGGAAAACCATTAGATACGTATATACAATGGCTGAAAAGAGACGACCCGGAGAATCGAATGGTGAGTGAGCTTTCGTCAATAGACAGTGCTATATACTTGTATATAAATTCGTTATAAATATATAAATATAAACCTGGCTCTCCTGCTGCAGTATGACAGTGTATTGATTTTCGCCTCGGCACCGAGGGCCAGGATCGTACTGTCGTCCAGATTTCTGCTCGCGGACATTGAACAATCGGTGCAAGGAGCGCATACGCTTCAGGATGTACTGTAGCATACTGTAGCGTACTGTAGCGTACAAGAACTGTTCAGGGGATGCGCAACCCGTTTTTCTGGGACAGCCGCGAGTCCTACATGTTCTCTCTTGGTTGGTCGCACTGGAGATGGGTAGAATGGTAAGAGTGAGGATTGAAACACACTCATCGCAGCGCCATTGCAGGAGAACATGCTGGATCGAGAAGACGACGAGAGGGATTACTATGCACTGCTGAATGAGTACGGCACGTACTTGAACAGAAAACCGGCACTCAACTTGATCTAGACTCTACCTGGTTCACTTCTTACACTTACCATTTACCACTTACACTTATCACTTATCGCTTACATATATCACTTTTTACTAAAACTTAACGCTTTGCACTTTAAACTTACACTTTACCACGTAAAATCTTATCACTTACATATAAAACTTTATATGAAATGCATTTGTTACTCTTGAAGTTTTCGTATAGTTCTGAAAAATAACACCGTTTTTGTGTTATACTTGCGGGAATTATCATTTATTCGTCAACAACCTAAGATTGCTCACTTTTATTATTTTCGTCATTTGTTTGTTCTTTTTGTTTGTTGTTGCTGCAAATTACGTTGTTCGTGTTTTTTTTCGATTGTAAATGAATATATATGGTGGTTTATAACCTGTAGTGAGCGTTGCACTATAATTTTAAATGTGCTTCACGATCTTCCGATAATTTGTTGCATGCGAATGCGTATTATGTTTGTGTCATTATAATTATATTTTGTTCAGGATGAGCGACACTATTTTGGGTATGAACCGCTCGAACGTGCTGACCGTGGCGGGTCTGGCTGGCGCGGCGCTTATTGGTTACGCCATCTACTTCGACAAGCAGCGCCGTTCCGCGCCCGACTACAAGCAGAAGATCCGCCAGAGTGAGCTATGTCATTATTTGTCGTGTTTTTTTGTGTATATTTTGAATGCTAACTTCGCATTTTCTAGACACTTTCACTATGACATCAGATCTCGTTTTCATTGTAGTGTACTCACGTGCGTCTTATTTTTTTTTTAATTATCTATGTGTATGTTGTATATGAATGTCAGCACTATCAAACAATGTTTTTCAGAGCGCCGTGAGGCTGCTGCTGCTCGTTCGGGGCGTCCGATGGCCGGCGGAGGCATGCCGTCCGGAGGCATTCCCGACCCGTCCGACGCCACCGCCATGCAGTCGTTCTTCCTCCAGGAGGTGCAGCTCGGAGAGGAGCTCATGAGCAGCGGTTCGTTGTTTTTTGTTGTTGTTGCCATCATTTGTTTGGATTATTACGAATATTGTTTGGTGTCTTGTACAATATAAGGTTCGCTGTAGTAGTTCAGGTCAGGCGAATCAAGTAATTTTTTTCTTCTAAGAAACAAAAAAAAACACAATTGAGTGCAATTATGTGTTTTCAGGGCAGTGCGAGGAGGGGGCGATCCACATCTGCAACGCGATCGCGCTGTGCGGTCAATCGCAGCAGCTGCTGCAGATCTTCCAGCAGACGCTGCCGCCCGAGCAGTTCGCACTCGTCATCCAGCACCTGCCCGGCACTCGCGAGGTATGAGCGGGTTGTAAATATAAATCTATGACATTTGTGATACACGAGTGAGATGAATATGTAGTGGGTTATATGTTGCGACAGGCCACATTCCTAAACGAGGAGATTTCGCTTTCAAATACGCTTCGTGCTACACTGCTTGCTGATGAAAAACTCGTATTATCTTCAATCATATTTTTGCTGTTATTTTAGAATGTGGAACACACATTGGAAGTTTGTATTTATAAACAGTCTTTTGATGAAGTCATGGCATGACACGTTGCCGGCGACACAAATATTGTTTAGACAACCGTTTGATTGAACCATGTTCATGTGTCATGTCATGTTGCAGCGTCTGTCGGCGATGTTTGGCGGCGGGATGCCGGGCGGCCTGGGCTCGGACGCGGATGCGGCGGCGGCGGACGCGGCCGGCATGGAGATGCACTACGGAGGGGAGCAGCCGACGGCCGAGATCCGCGAACTGCTCGACGACGAGGAGCTCGAGTAGAAGGAGGAGAGGACTTGCCCGGGACAGCGAGGTAAACTGCTCCGACCTACTTTGCACCTTGTATTTATTAGCGAGTAGCGCGGTTTGATAGTGCAAAGGCGGCGGTGTTGCATTACTTTCCGTTTTCCTCAGTAGTTGCTCACTGCTCCTTTCTTTTTAAAGAACCCCCATACACACTTGTTTGTCACCTGTTATGTAGTGTTATAGTTAGAGATTTATTAATACGATATATATTGTTATCCATGGAATTGCGATTTGTTGACAACACTTTCGGAGTTTCTTGCACAGTGCACGTTTTTGGAGGTGTGATGGAGAGAATATTATGAATGGATTTGAGGCGATAAAATTAGTTTAAGTTATATGTTCTTGATATGTTAACGGGCGCGCGTTCACCAGTTATTATTATGGGTCATGGAAGTTCTGTCATAATATGGGTACTGTAGATGAGATCAGTTGCAGCCTCCTTCGACATGCAGGTTTTCGATCGCGAGCCATTTGTGCGCTCGCCATTGGATTGCCTTGATGTACACCTGCAAATAATACGGTAACATTGTGATGTATTACATCTTCGTACCTTTGTGGTACCCTTAGGTACTCGGATCCTCTGCGCATCGGTCCACTCGACATGCGGATCTGTCGAGTCGAGATTGATTGGACAGAACTCGGTCGAGTCGAAGCAGGCCTGAATAGATGCATCAGACGACGTGGCGCAGACGGCGTACCTGTAGACTGACGTCCCTTCCGTGTCTGTAGACGTCGACTAGGATAGTGACGTCCTGTGTGAGCTGGATGAGTGGAGATGCCAGAAGGAATTGAACTCGGCCGCCCTTGGACGAGGGGATTGGCGACTCCACGAAAGCGAAGTCTGCAGTGAATTTGTTGATATGTCATTCACTTTTTTGCTTCTCGAATTCAGTTGCGAACGAGTTTCGAAGAGATCGACCGACTTGAGTATTTGGAAGCATTATCGTTACCCGATTTCTTGCCGTCTCCCTGTCCCTCGCCTATCCGCCAGTTGCCGGAACTGAAGAAGTTCAATATTTTTTTATTCAGGTAATTTTGCTACCGTATAGGGGTGGTCTTATTGACAAAGTTATCCCAGCTGCAGAAGTCACCGCCGTCGAACTTGCAGTCTAGTAGGGAGCAGAGTGAGACCTGGAAGTGGAAAGCTGGGTTAGGGAGGAAGGAGCGAGGGAGAGAGAGAGATAGAGCTTCTCACATTGGCAATCCTCTCTCTGAACGGACTGACTCCGGGCGCTGCTATGCGCATCGAGGGGACGTGTCCGATTGGCTGGGCGGGGGCCGAGGGCTCGGACAGACGGACGTCGTCTTCGAACGGCGGCTCGGGAAGCGAGTCGATCGAGGCGATCTGGATTGGGTATAGCAATGACAAAACTCTCCCACTTAGATACTACTCTCTAATGCCCTAGTATATAAATCGTAAATAAGAGAGAGAGAGAGAGAGAGAGAGAGAGAGCGAGATTCTACCTCTTCTTCGGTGAGCGTCGGAATGGCGGCATCGTCGGGCAGTTCTGGTTCGAGTAGGCGCTCTTCTCGCTCGTCATCGGGACGCGGCGAGAGCGTGGCGAGGCTGAAAATCTCTCTCTCTCTCTCTCTCTCTCTCTCTCTCGTGAAACGCGTCTCCAACGACAACCATTTTTGTCCCACAGCCACCGAAAACATCAGTGCCACACAAGAACCCAGGACCCAGGACTCTGGGGTTGGAACTATGGATGTGAAAGCGTATGCGAAACGCACTCACCCAGGTCCTTCTCCCAGTCCAGCTACGGTGGGGTGGGGTCGCGGCGGGATGACCAGGGCTCCGAGGTGGTCGGGAAGGGAGGAGGGGGCGGGAGGCGAGTGGCGCGGCGGGTCGGCTGAACAAAACTGCGTCACACACAAAACAATACAGTAAAAAGTTGTATGTGATAAATGTGACCGGTACGCACAATGGTACACAGGATGTGTGTGCGATTCACGATTACGTCACTCACGAATATCATAGATTAGATCACTGAGGAATTG
This sequence comes from Rhabditoides inermis, assembly GCA_963966185.1. Lineage (NCBI taxonomy): Eukaryota > Metazoa > Nematoda > Chromadorea > Rhabditida > Rhabditidae > Rhabditoides > Rhabditoides inermis. The sequence continues at coordinate 161,112 of CAWZYM010000350.1, read as the reverse complement.
AGAATCGATTGTTCAGTTACGTTTTGTGCGTCGGTGGCACTCACGCAGTCAATCGATTCCAGTCGTCACTCAAAAAACTATTCAATGAGCCGGTATGTGTCATTGATCGCATCATCGAATTCGAATAGCATCAAACGGATAGAAGATAGATACACAGCAACACAGCTGTAAAGCATGCACCAAAGTCGGACCAAAATCGGATGAACCGAAGCACTGTCATATAGTACTTCGATCTACCCTGCTGCCAGCGCGAATTATTTGATATGGTTATGTAGCCGTGACTCGCTATCTAGCACAAAGCGAACGGATTATCGAATAAACAATCTATACCATCCGGCGAGCGGCTGATGCTGAATTGTAGGTCACCCGAATCCGACGGAGACGGGGAGGAGTCAAAGAAGGAGTCGACCTGATGAAAGGGTTGAGAGAGAGAGAGAGAGAGAGAGAGAGGTGGGGAGGGGGAGGGAGAGAGGGAGAGGGGGAGGAAGCCTCACCATGTTCGTCACCTCCGACGACGTGACTTCCGAAGACGAGGTGGTGACATCTGAGGACACGTGCGGCGAGGGTGGGGAGGACTGGAACCGAATTATATAATAATATAAATGTGTTGAACGATCCATGAAGATATGATGCATGCGCTTTGTTCTTTTTCTCTCTTATGATGAGGTGGACTACAGTTGAAAGTTTTCTCAAAGATCTCGACCCCACCTCGCACAGATCCGCCTCCATCACCAGATTGTCGACGGCTATGACAGTGGGGGAGGTAAGAGATGAGAAGACGATCTCTATGGAGAACGCGTCCGCCTGCAAAGGCTACTCATTTTACAGTTACCATAATTATATAATTATGATAATTACGATAATTATCAGACAGGGTGACTACCAGTTGACGCGAATTCTCTCATTTTGTGATTGATTTTGCGATTTCGTGTGAGGTTGTGGTTATAGTGATTGAGAAAAAGAGAGAAACATGAGTGATGGAGACACCCACTTCGGTCGGGTGCACCACATCCACGCGCACCGATGGAGAGTCGGTGTAGGCGATCGCCTGGAAGTATCGATCGATTATTGATTTATGAGATGATTCGGTTTCTGATTATCGATTGACTATTGATGTGTAGGAAGATTCATCAAATTTGGTCAAGGGGTAGGCGAATTCAAAATCAATTTTTAGTTGTCACCGTTAGTCAATAGTCATCGTTGTCAATCAATTGTTGTCAATCAATCAATTGTCAATCAATTGTTACCGGTAGTTACGGTAGTTACGTTTCATCAAGCCTATAACCTTTCGCGTGTATTTACGTGGAAATGTCGATTCATGATAGCTAACATGTAAAAACACTCTGAAACTCTGAAATTGAATTCAGTAAATACGTTTCAGTTATATGATTCATATCAGTTGTTCATTTGTGAACCAATTGCTAATCTAATATGTACTACTTGCAAATATATGTTTTAATACTTCACATTCATTAAACTAATAAACCAATCCCTCGTCAGAGGTGCGTTCACACGAACGCAGTATCCATTTTCAAAATGTCAAAATTAAAAAAAAGATCATTCAAAGCTCAAATTATTTAGAATTTAGTATTACCTGCGTGCAGGATCGCATTTTGTGATCGGAGGTGCAGACCTTGACCTCGGGTGTCTGCGAGCCGAGCAGCCAGTAGCTGGAAAGAATCTCTCTCTCTCTCTCTCTCTCTCTCTCTCTCTCTCTCTCTCTTCTTTCTTTCTTTCTTTCTTTCTTTCTTTCTCTCCGACTCGGTTTGTGCTGTTTCAACTGACTCGAAAAAGGAATATGCTCAACGCCCCATCGCATTGCAGACGCGTGACCCCTACTCACTCGAACGTGAGCACGGCGTTGCCCCGCATGCATCCCACCGCGGTGACCAGCGCCACCTCCGCTCCTTGTGGAAGACCAGTGGGTAGGGAGGCGTAAGCGAATCCGCCTGCAAGCTTGGACTCGGTTCCCTTCCACACCAGCTCCAGAGATAAATGCCAAGTGGCCGCACTCCTTACGACTTTTACACTTTTACTGTTGCATAAATGAATTAGCGTTGTATAAAGCGGCGTTGGTTGATCAGCTTGCAACATACATCGAGGAAACTACTGAGATTCGTTGCAAAACTCTATCCATTACTCTGATTCAATGATGTATACTTTGGCGGACAAAAGGCCGCAGAGATCGTCTTCTCATCATATTCCCCCACCACCCACCTTGCCGGGGGCGCGGCTCAGTGGATAGAGCGTTCGTCTCTAAATCTCACGGTCGCTGGTTCGATCCCCCTCGGAGTCAACCATTCTTGCGAAATTCACCCAGCCCCTGTGGTGTGGCAAACCACTCTCATGGTAGCCAAAAAGCGTCACAGCACCATCTACGGACTCAAGAACGGAATTCAAGACGTCCGACGCCACCCAACCCAACTACCTCTGCTGACGTCGTCGTAATCCAAGAACCCTATCTTGTTCTCGACTAGGAGGACCCCGGATTCAACCGGCTAAACAAAAAAAAACCCACCACTCGGTCCGGCGTCTTTCCGGGCAAAGTCGGCGAGCGAGTCATACACGGCAGTGGAAGCGAATCGGCCAGACTGGAACGAGGCGACCGGGGCGGGGCGGAATCTGGAAGCGATGTCTACATGGCGTTCACACGCATACGAGCGACTCTGTAACCAAGTCAGTCTCTACGGAACTTTTATATAACGCTATCAGAACGCTACCGACGACTGTCCACATCGAGAGATCGGGTACCCATGGGGAAGAGAGAGAGAGAGAGAGAGAGAGAGAGATAGAGAGAGAGGGCGAGAGAGAGAACCCTCGCACCTGCACTCAGTGCCCTCCTCGAAGCTGCACACTGTCTTGTTCGTCTCGCCCGCTCTCTCCGGCTGTGGATAGGCGATGGAGTCGACACAGTCGCCGAACTCGCGCAGAGACTTGATCTCCGAGCGACACGCCGCTGCAAACATTTCCTCGTCACATTTTTGCGTCATGCCAAATTGTTCGTGTTTCCCATTTCATTGATTCATTGATAGCAAGGTTCCTATGAATGATTTCCTTTTTTTGTTCGTGTCGTGATCATGTTTGCGTTTCCGAATAAACATGTTTTGATTTGATTGTGCTTTTGATTGAGAGTTGATGAACGGTAGGAGATAAATGCAGGATCAGCGGATCAGCGCCGTAGATTGCTAGTGTCATGTGTGTGATCTTCACGCTGGTTCGTTACTTTCTTCACAGAGTCAACAACATGCAACGACTCACTCAGTGGCACGATTCCGTTTCCCTCCCCGTCTCCTCCCGGGTGGAACGATGGAGAGGCGCCGGAGAAGCCCGGAGACGATTTGAAGGTGCGAGCGGCGGGTTGAAGCGCCACTCCCTGAAATGGCACGAATACGAGACAAACTCTCATCACTCTGTTTATTTCGCAAGGCCGTGCATAGTTAGCTGGTTAAGGAATATGAAAAAGGATGAGAGAGAGAGAGAGAGAGAGGGGGGAGAGAGAGAGAGAGAGAGTAGTCTCCCACTTGCGCGGACGCGGCCGGTGGCGGCGGCGGGATGTAGCCGGGATACGGTGTGAATGCGGTCTGAAATAAGATACATATCGAATAAAAAACCTCTATATCATTTGAAAAAAAGATTTGTCAATTTAAAAATACACACTTGTTCTTCCTTTTGGGTGAAGCGTATCGTACAATTCACTCTTAACCTCTGCCACCACGTTTGTTTCTCTTTCACTCGCACTGACCTCTGACTCGCACCGACTCTCTCTCTCTCTCTCTCTCTCTCTCTCTCTCTCCTTTTCAGTCACACTCCTACTCTCTCCCTTTCTCTCCCTTCCTCTCTCTCTCTCTCTCTCTCTCTTTCTCTTTCTCTCTCTCTCTCTTTCTCTCTCTCTCCCTCTCCCTCCCCCTCTCCCTCTCCCTCTCCCTCCCCCTCTCCCTCTCCCTCTCCCTCTCCCTCTCCCTCTCCCTCTCCCTCTCCCTCTCCCTCTCCCTCTCCCTCTCCCTCTCCCTCTCCCTCTCCCTCTCCCTCCCTCGCACCTTCTCTCCCTGATTGAACGCCTCGATCTCATTAGTGTCGTAGTCGCTCTCACTGGGCAGACCATTTTCGAGAGAGGCCGATTTGAAGGAAGACGCCTGAAAACATCGTTTCCCGTGCTTTTTATACGATCAATCAATCAATCAATCAATCATTTATCCTGAATCGCTATATCGATGTGATATCTGAATAGAACTGGGAGTCTACCTGCTCTACCTTTGGCAGACCTGTGTGCGGTCTACCTGTGTTCCCACCTGCGCTCTAGTCGGTCCAGCCGCTACGCCACTTCTCGCTGATGTCGTCTGTCCGGATGCGATCGAGACAGGATCGGAAGAGTGCTGGAAAGCCGACGGGGGCGGCTGACACGCTGAATAGCGAATAGTCTCTCTCTCTCTCTCTCTCTCTCTCTCTCTCTCTCTCTCTCTTTTTTTTTCTCTCTCTTTTTTCTCTCTCTCTCTCCACTCTTCTATATTCCTCTTGCTCATTTTCTTAATTTTTTTAAAATCAAACCTTATCAGCAAAAATATTGTTATCAGCAGATAAACCGAGATTGTTGAATTGGTTTTATAGAAAAGGTGAACCGTATAACGTATAACTCACCAAATGTCGCCGCGCCGATCAGCAATATTGTCAGGAGTAATCGTGGCATGATCGACATCGTTCTGAGGATCTGGTGAGAAACGAGAAAAGTAGTACAGCAAAAGTACAGCGGTACAGAAATTCAAAGAGGACACGAGGTGTGAAATCGCGAGGCGTTTTGGTCAGCGATTCATATCAAACACCCAGGAAAAGGGTAGGGAGAGAGATAGAGAGAGAGAGGGTGGGGATTGACACATAACCCATTGAATGCGGCTCTACAATAGAAGCGTGACACAGCGGGAGCGAGAAGAGAGAAGGAGAAGGGGAGTAGTACAGTAGGTTGCGGAATTGTGAGAGCGGACTGGAAACCTTGGTACCCGAGAACGCGAAATGTGCAAAGAAAACTGTTGTAAGGCCTCTGCAGTCGAAAATAAAGTGAGCAGGCGTGTAGAAAGTGGGGTTGCAGAGAAAACAGAGTGACAACAATAACGATTCCCAGGCGCGCGAATACATTTCACATCTCATAAATTCCCCATTCGCTGGATGCCTCAAACTGTAAACGATTCCTTCAGGGTGAATAGCCGGCTGTGTGCTACTGCGAGAGAGAGAGAGAGAGAGAGAGAGAGAGAGAGGGAGAGAGAGAGAGAAAGAGAGAGAGGGAGGCGAGGGACAATGCGCGACTCCAGTAGGGATTACGGTATTACGGTATTAGGCGGCGCCAGATCGCGGTCAGCGCCTCTGCTGAGAAAAGGGATAGGGATAGACCCCTGGGGCCATGCGATCTCCACTCTCCACCATTGGAGACAAGGGAAGATGCATCACACGATGAAGGGGTTTTGAGAATACGGTTCTAGTTACCAACGTTCTAGAGTGCACTCAATAGAACCTGTCCCGTTTGGCTGCACGACTTCTCCAATTTACTGCACACAGATTGGTCATTTTCAGAATGATTCACAAATCATTCTTCAAAACTTGAGATGGGTGACACTAACACGCTCGATTACCTCCAGACAAAAGTGAGAGTTGCTGTTCGCGAGAATATATGAGAGGTGTGACTTTCCTCTCGCTGACCTCTTTCCCACTAATCCCTTTCACCTTGGGATATCGTAAACTTGTTCACTGTTTACCCGTTGTACCCGCCACCCGAAATCCGACAAACAAAGACGCGCATCGTTGGTTTCGAGTGAAAGGACCGCGATTTCATACATTTTATTTTTATACTATCAAATTGTGCACAGGGGTAGCCGGTAGCCAGTAGCCGGTAGCCCATGGTATCCCACATCGACAGCCAAATAAAAGTGCAACGGACCGTTCTTGGATTTTTTAACGTAACGATTTTTAACGTTCCGGTTGCTTAAACGTGTGAAGCGCTATGCAGGTAAGTACTTATCCACGGAGGTCTATAATTAGACCGTTTGGCCGAGTGATGTAGTGGAGTGGACGGCGTACCAAGCGAGTGACGCAGGTTCTATCCTTGCTGCTGTATATTGTTTTGCTGATTCAGAGATACTGAAATACTGTTTTCAGACTGCGAAAGGTGAGACGTCACGAGATCGGATTGCTGTATGATAAAGCGATACCGGTTAGGAAATGTGTAGTTTATACTTTTATACGGGGAAGAGAGGGGAAAGAGGGGAAGAGAGGGGAAGAGAGGGGAAGAGAGGGGAACAGAGGGGATGAGAGGGGAAGAGAGGGGATACAGGTTTGATTGAAATGATTTATCTCACTCAAATCGTATGGCATTGGGGGTGTTTGGAGTATATCTTGGGTAGTTGACAAATGACTTGGGTCCGGCCGCGTGCGTCGTTGGTCCCTCAGCAGAAGCTTGGTCGCAGCATCCTCGAGGCGTCGGGCGAGCGTGGCGGCGGCCGGCTGTATCACGCACTATCGGACAGCTCTCTTAGTCCCCTTGTCGCGGGGAGAGAGACAGCCCTACACGAGTACAGTATCAGTGTTGAATTGTAAAATGACCAGATGGCTTATCTCACTGCCCAACTTCTCGCTGTATGGAGAGAGAGAGAGTGAGAGAGAGTGAGAGAGAATCACATTGATAGTCATGTTGACTAGATGCATAGCCGATATGCTGGAGGATTTCTGTCTTCTGTGCTACGTTGCGGTGTGAAGAAGCGAGCGCAGTTGTCACGCCCCCTCTGACCCCGCCCCCTCTCAGTGTCAGGTAGGAGATTCATCCGACATGACGAGTGTCTGTCTTCTTCCTGAATTGAATTGAATTGATGACGAGTGACATGACATGACATGACATGGCATGAGGAGTAATATTAATTGATTATCGATCGGTTCATTCGGTTCGTTTCGAAATGTGTTTACCACGTGTGAACATTGATTCCATTGGATTTGTACGCGCCCTGAGGGGTGCGACGAAAAAAGGCGCACTGCCAGTAGTCAAGTGTGCATTATCGATTGATTTGAGGCACGCACACTGTGAGTGTGTGTGGCCGGGGGTTCGCCGCGCACGGGGCGGGTGGATTCGGAGCGCGCCCTCTCTCGCGAGTGCTCACAACCGACAGGGGGCAGTTGGGCATTATCGATTGATTCGGCTGGCGCTCTGTGAGCGGTGCACGAGGGGGCATTCAATTCGCATATGCTAATTAGAGACGGTCTCACGGAAGTAGTTTGCAGCCGTCATTTTCTATCGTTTTGCGAGCGCATTTCTCTTTAGATGCCTCCTCAACTATTCGCTTTCTTTCTTTTCGCCCCTTTTCGCTCCCTCCTTTTCTCAAGCCTACTCTCGACCTGCTCATTTCGCGATTGTAAATAGTTGTACTATAACCTATACGTAACATAACCCAAACTTTGCGCCGAGAAACACGTTTAGTTAGGTTACTGTATTCTTACCGTATGCACCGTACTCCACTACTCCATTACTTCATTGCACCGTACTTCTTACTGTAATACGTTATAGACCAATGCACACGCTTGTATGGCTCATCATTGCCGCCACCCTTGTCACGCAGGTATGTACTGTTCATGCTTATGGTAGTCAGGACGTATGTAGCTCTGTAATCGATAGTTAGTCGTTATCATACCGTAATCATTCGATATCATATCATTGCACCGTACTTCTTACTGTAATACGTTATAGACCAATGCACACGCTTGTATGGCTCATCATTGCCGCCACCCTTGTCACGCAGGTATGTACTGTTTATGTTCATGGTAGTCAGGACGTAGCTCTGTAATCGATAGTTAATCGTCATCATACCCTAATCAATCGATATCATGTCGTATTCGATCGATTGAATATTGTAATGAATTGACATATTGCTCAAAACTTGTGTGTGTGAGAGAGATAGAAAGAGAGAGAGAGAGAGAGAGAGAGGGAGAGAGAGAGAGAAAGAGAGAGAGAGAGAGTGATTGCAGTGACAGTCGGACTCGCCGACCGCGTCTCTGGTCACCGTCACCCCCGCTGCTTCGGTGGACATGGGCGTGACTCAGTTGGAAGTTGCGGTGGAGCAGCGAGAGGGTGAGTCTTCTCTCTCCCCCCCTCTCTCCCTCTCTTTCTCACCGCCGCCCGTTACAGAGTGGCCCGCACAGCAGGTCACCCTGTTGATGGTGGCAGCGGCTGACCTGGTCGCTCTGGCCATCGCCATCATCTGGGTGACGCGCATGGTCCGCTCCAGAAATGCGCGCGAGGCCGAGTGGACGGCGTGCCGGGAGCAGTCGGAGCGTCGTGTGAGGAAGAAGCGGGAGGCAGAGGAGAAAGCCAGGGCGGCACTGGCGGCTGCTCGCGTCCCTCCGCCCACTCGCCACCGACAGGAAGTGTGAGTGCGAGAGATGGAGAGAAAGAGAGAGAGAGAGAGAGAGAGAGAGAGAGAGAGAGAGAGAGAAAGAGAAAGAGAGAGAGAGAGAGAGAGAGAGAGAGAGAGGGAGGGGGAGAGAGGAGAGGAAGGGGGAGAGACGGGTTGTTTCCAGACCGCTCGCAGCTGTCAAGAAGACGCCGACGCCTCCGACCGCGCTAGCGTCCGACGCGGCTGGAGAGAAGCGGCCGACCGTTGACGGGCTCGCCTTCTCGCCTGTTTTTTTGCACCTGTGATTCGTGGGGGAGAGGAGAGAGGTGAAGATCTCCAACGGCTCCACCAAGCATGTGGCGTACGAGGTGAGTAGCTTTCGTTCGATTCTACTGTTCTGAATCAATACCTCTGGTACAGGTAATCAATACTGGTGCTTGCAGGTGGTGCAGGACGAGTTGGTGAGAGTCGCTCGCCCCGTCGGCGCCATCCCTCCCGCAGCCCACGCTACCTTCACCATCACCAAGGCGGTGAGCACTCCAAACTCTATATTGTAGCTAGCCCTTTGTTAAGCTCGACTACGACCAGGCGTTCAACATCCGCGTTCTGATGACAACGTTCCCGTGCGCTGTGAGTGGCGAGAGGGAGAGAGAGAGGGAGGGAGAGAGGGGGAGTGAGAGGGAGACAGAGGGAAAGAGAGAAAGAGAAGGAGAGAAATCATCTTTAGACTCCCGCCAAGTGGAGTACCGCGGAAATACAGGACGTCCTGCCGGAGCTGAACGACGAGAAGCTGCTGCCCGTCTTCTCATGAACAAGCACATTCCCCCACGTCCCTAACATATACATATTACCTATTAAATAAATATTTACTCGCTAAAATCTTCTTGACAAGTACAGAACCAAGAATCAATGAAAACAAACAATATGTACACACTTGAACAATAATAAAAACAAAAACCATTAGTAGTTGAAGTTTGGTGTCTATTGCAAACAGCTCAACAGCCAAGAAACTGGAAACTAGTAGGAAAAGTATATTCAAATCAGTTCACCTTACCTGTTTGCTTCTCTCTTCCTGGCTCGTCTTCCCCGCCATCCCCGCCTCCTCCTTCTCCTCCTCCTTCTACTCGAGCTCCTCGTCGTCGAGCAGTTCGCGGACCTCGGCCGTCGGCTGCTCCCCTCCGTAGTGCATCTCCATGCCGGCCGCGTCCGCCGCCGCCGCATCCGCGTCCTGGCCCAGGCCGCCCGGCATCCCGCCGCCAAACATCGCCGACAGACGCAGTGGCGACTTATTTCTGCCACAACCTGCCACAACTCCTCATTTTCACACGAGCAAAACATTTGGCGAGAACGGGAATAGAACCAGCGAGCTCGGTTCCATAACGCAGCGCACATGCACTGAGCCAAGAAGCAAGTGACCGGGCATTGTTCATTTGCTGTGATGTCTCCGACCCCAGTTTTTGCAGTGAAGCGTTGGCGGGAAACTCAAATTTTGAGCTGCATTCTTGGCCGTTGCAGAATCGAAAGTAACGCAGAATCGTCGTTCTTTCGTAAAAAACTGCAAATGTGTTAGGTTAATATGATTTTTAATAATACTCCGAGTCGAAAATAAGTCGCCACTGTTGCTTTAACATGATTCAATCAAAAGGTTGTCTAAACTATATTTGTCTCGCCAGGAACATGTAAGGCGACTAAAAATAGTTTTCTTGCAGGTTTCGATGTGCACTGTGAACAAGAAAAAATGGCCAGGAAATGGAGGACAAAACAATTGTTTGTTTGTTTTTAAAAAAAAGCACAATTTTGTACTGTTTTTTGTTATAGATATGAAAATGCCAATAAACACGTACATGTTTGTCTCAAATGCTTTATTCATTTTATGCCATGCACGCAAGAACAACAAGACGGCAAACAAAAAGAAAGGTGTTTATTAAAGAAGGACTCCGGGGAACGTGCCAGCCGGCGCAGAATGGTGCGCTCCAGTGGCACACTGGCGCGTGTCGTCGCGGCGAGACTAATTTCACTATTATTAAATTATGACCTCTATTGTTGTTTTCCGTGGAGGCCTTCTTTAATGAAGGGTGATGGATTACTGTACAATCTCTGTCCTCTCTCTCCCTCTCTCTCTCTCAAGAACCCTGTTGCCGTTTCGTCGAAGCGGTACAATTCTCTCGGATGAGATTGTACCCTACACAAGAAGAACAATCCTACTCAATGGGATTGCCCCATCTCAGACACAACCCAACGATCCACGATGTTATGCCATGATTTCATAAAAAGACTGTTTATATATATATATATATATATATATATATATATATATATATATATATATATATATATATATATATATATATATATATATATATATATATATATATATATATATACTTCAAATCTGTGTTCCACGCGATTCTGAAATGACAACAAGTTTTAATTGAAGATAATACGATTTTTTTTTCTATCAGCAAGCAGTGTAGCACAATGCACAGAGCGTATTTGAAAACGAGAGCGGGTGAAAAGAGCAATCTCGTCGTTTAGGCAAGTGGCCTGTCGCAAATGTAACCCACTAAACTCCTCTCCAATTTTCCAGGAGCTTGCGCACTAATGGTTTTATTTGGAGTCCAGTTCATGGTATTACGAACATGAAATTAATATCATGACCACAGTAATCGCCATATTTTTATCTATAGACTAGTGAAAATCGATTTTCAAAAATATCGTGTTCTAGAACGGTGCCAACGATGGTGGTTATTGCGTCAAGGAACTAAGTCGCTTATTTCGACATGTTTTGAAACGCAGTTTTCGCAGAATGGTAGAAAAATATTGTCTTTGTCTACCATTCCCACATGGTCACGTTTCATGAAAATGCATAGTAGCGGAGAGATTTTTTTGCGACGACACTATTCGCACGCCTTCAGAACTGACGAAATGTAGAGGAGTTTATATATTTATCTCACTCGTATGCTTATGCCAACTAGGGATAGTATAAGAGTCTCACCCCATCGAATCGGTGGGTACGGAGGCAACTAGAGCGCTCCCTGAATTATTGCCTTAGAATGGAGTGTTGAGATGGTTTTTTTTTTAAATATTATCTTCTAAAAGGACTTCCGTAAAAGAAGAGTTTGTGTTACTCAACGTATTGCAACAAAAGCTCATGCATTTTATCAATCGAAATAGTAAACAAACCTGCTCTTTCTGCAATAAAAACTGATGCGAGCAAATTTCGTACGTCGGCAAATTGATTTCGGTATCCGATCGATTAAATATATCTTGTTGAACTATTGGAGCAGGTTTGTGTACTATTTCGATTGATAAAATGCATGAGCTTTTGTTGCATTACGTTGAGTAACACAAACTCTTCTCTTACGGAAGTCCTTTTAAAAGATAATGAATGTACTTTTATTGGATTTCATATAAATCTATCTACATTAACATCAACCACAAAACATTTTTTTTAAAGAAATCCAACAGTTCACCCACCTTGTTGAGTCCAAAATTGTATAAAATTTGCAAAAAAAGAGTTTAGGTAATGCTGGTGGGAAAATTTACAATTCCAATGTCATGGATTTTTTGAGTCCGCGCGCGAAAAGCTACGCATATGTGAAGTGGGGTTTAATCCTGTATTTTCAAAATGGATGATCTCGAAAGGCGCGTTAGCGCCCGAAAAACTAGTAATTCAAGAGTGTTGTGGAGTGGAAATGAAGGCAGTACACGAACAATTTTGTTGAACAAAGTGGGTTTTGAGTGGCGATGGATCATTCACCCCCACTTGAAGTATAGAGACTCCTGCAAATCTTGGCTACATTGGACAGATGTCCGATGATAAGTTGGTCTTCTCGATCAAACCTAAGGGTTATCTGCTGTTTTTGGACTCTCCCCGTCTAAACCTAAGGGTTATTGGAGGTTTCCGGGGTCATCGGCCGCCAAGCCTAATGGTTTCGGGGGTTTTCTGGATCACCCCTCTCTCTCTCTCTCTCTCTCTCTGCCCTTAGCCTAACTCGATGCTCAACTCGATGCATCGCATACTAGTCCATGAGTAAGCCTAAAAGTATCGGACAGTTCGAATATATTTATTTATTTATTATGTGCAGGATATATGATACAAGCACAAACAATGGTACCAAAAAAGGAGCACTGAACGAATGAAAGAAGCACTACTTGCGGGGGAGGGCAGAAAATCTTACGGTAGAGGCTACTGTCGGACAGAGGGACATTGTCGCCGGGCTGGCGCACCCACAGACGCACCAGTTCGGGATCGCATTTCTCAACCTCCTTATCGTGGACAACTCCGGACCACAGCGGGTGACCGTGACCGGAACGGTTGCGGAAGACCATGAGCTCCTTATTGCCGCTGACACGTTGTCCGTACACGAAGGCGAGAACCTGAACTAGAACTAGAACTTTCTGAACTAGACGCATGTAAACATTTCGTACCTGTAAGACTGGATTCATCTCCATCGAGTTGAAGAGCACATCTCTGTACGGTTTCTGCTTACGAGTTTCGCTCGCCTTCTTGTTCCTCACTCGAGTCGTATTCCTCGGCGCTCCCAGACCCGTCCCTTTTCCGAGTAACATCTTGTCTGCCTGAAATGAAGAATAGTCCGCCTTTCCTCTCCCCCTCTCTCTTTCTCCCTCTCTCCCTCTCTCCCTCTCCCCCTTCTCTCTAACCTGTTGTGGCATAGCGTCCTTCTGCAGACTCTCCTTGATGACGCGCGAGAGGTGTAGCGAGTGCGGCGTCAGTAGTTGCGTTCGTACACAACTACTACCGTATCCTGGTGTTTCTTGTTCTTGTCTCGGAGCGTGAGTTCCGTTTTCCTACAAAATGTCTCTTTTTCTCTCCCCCGTTTCCCTACAAACTCACTGGAATAGCTTAGCAGATGCTTCTCCAGGCGGAGCGTATTCGTAGTATCGTCTGCGTACAAGCTGAACAATCGTAATAAGTGTTTTCGATCAATAATTCGATGCTTCACCTCGTATTTACCAACCGGATACGCCTTCAGTAACAAAAATACTCACCATAGCCGGCGCCTTGTTCAGCATCCCTCCGGCACTATTTGTGAGCATAAAGTCTACGCCACACATCAGCCCTGCGCTTATTCGTCGGATATGTGGAAAAAAACTGAAAAAGGAGAGAATACTTACTCTGAGTAGCTCCAGTATCTTGCCGTCGCATCCCACGAACAGTCCACGGTTTCGCGTCTTGTTGTGCTTGGATGGGATCAAGTACACATCTTGGTCCTTGAATAGCTCTTCCTATTTCTTCGAAAAGCCATCTGGCATTTATGTGATAGATCCCCTGCAATTATCTTTTTATATCTTCATACCACTTTGACACGGTCAATTTAAACCCCTGGCTAGTATAACGTATACCACCCTGCATGGTACAAGCTTTATACCACCTCTACAGAATGCACATTCTGTAGAGATGGTATCAAAATCCATACCTCCGTGCGGTGCCCGTTCATGAGCAAAAGTGTGACGAGCCAGTAGGAGTTGATTGCGTTGTGGTCGGGCGCAGAGATGCTTGACTCGACCTCCCACTTTGCCATAGTGCAGAGCACCTAAATCATACATTAGTCACTATTCATCGTCACTCATACCTACCGCGTTGTGCACCGTGTCGCTGCAGAAGTACTTGTAGCACGTGCGGTAGTCGCTGTAGCAGATCTTCCGCCTCTTATCTGTTGTCTGACGCGCGGCGGCCTATAATTGTTACAGTAACAATTAGAAGGTATAAACTATAAACCGACCGGAGCTGTGATTGATTTTTTAATGTACTTCGTCACATACGAGGAGTAGTCGAACTGGAACCGACACCAACCACTGCAACACCACGATGACCATTATAAAAAGATACAATGTACTCACTGCATTCCCAGATACTTCCAGAACTTCTTGAAGTTCTTCAGGCTGTTGTTGAAGGCGGCGACAGAATGCGTCTCGTCCATGTATACCATCTCGTGCCTCTCGAACAGGTGAACGAACGCGTGCGTTCTTCTACGTCCACGGCCACACCCTTGGTCACGTACTCGAAACGTTCTTGGGGAGTGCCAGCACATTTCGCAACCGACGGTGTGGGGTGAAGCGGCAAGTGACCAGCAACGTACTTGACCGGTGGCCGAACCATGGAGTGATGGATCGAATGAGTGGTCTCAGTTATGTACTGTTTAAACTGTAATTATCGTCTCATACCCCGAGGCGACATTCACACAGACTACCTCGCATTTGCTAACTAGAGTCTGCACTCACTCGTTCTGTCTCAGTCGGCCTCTCTCATTCCCCAAGCCCAGTGCCCCAGTCCTCGGAGGGCAAATAAACACTCCCACCACGAAAGTGGCCCCTCACTATCATCTGGCTGCTCACTATCATACTCATTTCCTAATGTTTCCCTATCTTGAAAATAGGTCCTTATTTGCACCCGGTCACTCACCATCATACTCTATCCCTACCGTATCCTTCTCTCCCCTCCTCTCACCCTCCCTTTCCACACCCTCTCGTTATGTCCTAGATGCAAGTATGCAATTTTTTTTCGGAAATTGTTAGCGATGTATGGTGAGATAGCAATTTAGATAGCAATTTAGCCATTGCAGCACATCTCAGATAGCAATTTAGCCATTGCAGCACATCTCGGTTCAGACCATAACGTTCACAAAGTATGAGAAGTCGGCGATTACATACCGTGTCGAATGCTTTGCTTACGTCTAGATAAATACAATCAATGTTTATTTTACTCGCTAATTTAGAAGATACATATCCGACAAATTCAAGCATATTTGTTGTACAGCTTCTCCCGTTTAGGAATCCATGCTGCGCTGGTGGTGATATCAAATTTTGTCTCCAGAGATATTTACGCATTTCATAGACAATGATTCGTTCCAAAACGCGACATGTACAGCAAGTTAGTGATATAGGTCGGTAGTTCGAGCAATTCGAGTGATCCCCTTTCTTAAAAACCGGAACTACAGTGCTCTTCTTCCATATATCAGGCACAATACCAGATCTCAGACTTTCACTAAATATCAAAGAGAGAGGTAAAGCAAGAACCACAGCAAGTGATTGTAGTAGAATAGAGGGGATATCATCAGGTCCACAACTCAGTTTGCGCTTAGATCGTTTTAGGTACTCGTAAACAATATGAGGAGAAACATCTATGTTTTGCATTGGAGTGAAGGAGTGTTGATTTGAGGATCGAAAGGGGCTTGATCATCGACTGTGAGTACGGTAGCAAAATATTCATTGAAAAGAGTGGCTCTTTCTCCATCATCCTCCACAACTCGACCGGAGGAGTCAACCAGGGATGGAATCGGTTGAGGAGGCGCCATCTTGTTCTTCACGTACTGCCAATATTGTACTGAGTTTTTGGACCTCAAGATATCCCTCTCCCTATTACCAATGCACATAGCTAGACTCTCTCTATACTCTCGAAGAAGAGACTTGTATATGTTCTGATCATCCTGTGTGCCAGTACTTTTTTGCTTGATGTAAGCACGTCTAACCCTCTGTTTCAGTCTACTTAGCCATTCCGGAAACTCGCATTGTTGTCTAGTAATCCTTGGTACTCTGAGGGAAACACTCGAATTAACTTTATCGCAGAACTTGCTGTACATTTCGTTGATGTCGCAATTATGAAACAATGAAAACCAGTTGACGGTACTCAAGTCTGATTCCATCGCAGCATAGTCAGCTTTCCGGAAATCACGAGCGATAGTGGGTGAGCGTCGCGCAGGCAAATCAAAACAACGGAAGTCCGCTTCCACCATGAGATGGTCGCTAAATGCAATTCCGGGACGCAAATTCGAGAGAAGCTGTTTGTCATCTGTCAAAATAAGGTCTAGTGTGTTTTGATGACGAGTTGGGAAATTTACGAGTTGGAATAAACCGAGAGTGCTGCATAAAGTCAGGAAGTTTCGGGAGTGACTTGTCATAGCGTGGAGGGTTTGCCAATTCACGTCAGGATAATTGAGATCTCCCCCTATTAGGAGGAAACCGCAAATTGTGAGAGAACCCACAAATCTTTCGAATGACGCAACAAAGTCGGGGTCGGACCCAGGTGGCCGATACACGCCTATGATGGTCATATCTTTTGCGCTGTACCCGATGGTGACACAGACCGCATCGAAAGAGCGGCACGAGTACTGCTTCACTAGTTTACTTCGAAATAAATTTGGAGCCGATATTAAAACATCTCCACCACCCTTATGTGAACGAGAAACCGAGTAGGAAGTTCTATTAGAAAAAGCTGGAACCGAATCTTTGGGATCAAGCCAAGTCTCAGTGATTATAGATACTTGGTGGGGATTGATAGAAAAGTGGTGCGAAAAAGATAGCATTGATTGATTATTGAGAGAACGAGTATTACTTATTGAGATGCTTAGTTCATCGCGAGAGATACTATTCATTGACTGGTATCACCGCATCAGTCTCCCCCACCCCCACACCTCCAGCTTCCTTGCCCGCCGAGGTCTGCTGCCGAGCGAGCGCGCTTGCCTTGAACCGCCCGCGTCCAGCCAGTCCCACCTCCATATCCCGCACACAGTACCTGTAACCACCACAATCATCATTCACATTAGAAACATAATGTCTAAGCTGTTTATCCCGCTGCCTCTCCATCCAAGTGAGATCAGCACGCACGAATCGTCCGACCCCTGCACGTCCGAGAGCTGCACGAACACGGCGAGTCGCATCCGCGTCTCTCAGCGACACCTTCACCGGCCGATATCCGGGTCCGATCTTAACATCCGGGCGGAATGCCTTGAGCACGAGGTCCTCTCCAAGTCCAGCTTCAATGACGGTCTTCTTGACTAGCGCGGTGAGCGTCTCCTCCGTTTCTCCTTCCTTCTCTTCGAGACCAATAATAACACAACGAGCATCCTTGCCTTCCTTGTCACGCTCCTCCTTCAGCTTCCCAGACTGCACGTACTCCTCGAACTTGACGTCGCGCGGAATGCGCTTCTTGACCTCCTCCAGATTGAACGGGTCGTACTTGTTGATGCGCTGCTGCACTGGTGCCGTTGATATCGATTGAATATCGATCTTGGCTTCGAGCATTGATGTCAGCTTGGCGAGCATAGCCTGCTGACCAGTAATCGTACCCTGTTGCGCGGTGATCGTCTCCTGCTGCTTTGCGATCAGGTCCTTCATCATCTGATATTGTTGGGCGTCGACTGTGACTTCATTGCCCGCCATCGTAGATAGACGACGGCCACGGGAGGCGACCGGCCACGAGAGAAGAACGAAAGGGAATCCTTTCGTTCTTCGTTCAGGTCACAGAAGTCGATGGTGACCAAACTGATATCAGAGATACCCTAGGAGGTCACTAGTTGAAAACCGTTTTCAAATCCACATGACCGGCTATACGTTTCGCGGTATTTACGTTTCAAATTTTGGAGCTAAACTGTGTGGATTGCTTTTGCGGTTTGTCACTCCATTCGCGCGAGCTGTCAAACAGCGGCGGTGGCCTAGTGGATAGAGCGGCTGTCTGTCAAGTGGCAGGTTGTGGGTTCGCTCTCCGGATATGCTTTTTTATTTTGCCGATTCTTTCCGGACTTGTAATTTTGGTGGGGATTGGGTAGTTGGTAGAAAACTCCCATCATCTTCTTTTTTTTCAAATCGAACGGTCATTTGTCTTGTTGAGGGCTCATTACAAAATGTTTGCGTTCTTTTAAATTAATTTCAAAAAATTCGAAAAATAACACTGACGAAGGTTTCCACATGATCCCCTCACCATGCGTGACTCCAATCACTCGAACAAAAAAGTACAAGTCCGGGAAGACTCGGCAAAATGAAAAGCATATCCGGAGAGCGAACCCACAGCTTGCCGCTTGACAGACAGCCGCTCTATTCACTAGGCCACCGCCGCTATTCACAGCTCGCGCGAATGGAGTGACAGACCGCAAAAGCAATCCACACGGTTTAGCTCCAAAATTTGAAACGTAAATATCTCGAAACGTATGGCCGGTCCTGTGGATTTGAAAACGGTTTTCGACTAGTGATCTCCTAGGGTATCTCTGATATCAGTTTGGTCACCATCGGCTTCTGTGACCTAAACGACACTCCTTGTATGCCTAAGGGTTTCGGGGGTTTTCTGAATGACCTCTCTCTCTCTCTCTCTGCCCTTAGCCTAACTCGATACTCAACTCGATGCATCGCATACTAGTACATGAGTGAGCCTAAAGGTATCGGACAGTTCTGTGAATATATTTATTATGTGCAACATATATGATACAAGCACAAACAATGGTACCAATAAAAGGAGCACTGAACGAATGAAAGAAGCACTACTTGCGGGGGGGAGGGCAGAAAATCTTACGGTAGAGGCTACTGTCGGACAGAGGGACATTGTCACCGGGCTGGCGCACCCACAGACGCACCAGTTCGGGATCGCACTTCTCAAACTCCTTATCGTGGACGACTCCGGACCACAGCGGGTAACCGTGACCGGAACGGTTGCGGTAGACCATGAGCTGCCTCTTGCCGCTGACACGTTGTCCGTACACGAAGGCGAGAACCTGAACTAGAACTATAACTTTCTGAACTAGACGCATGTAAACATTTCGTACCTGTAAGACTGGATTCATCTCCATCGAGTTGAAGAGCACATCTCTGTACGGTTTCTGCTTACGAGTTTCGCGCGCCTTCTTGTTTCTCACTTGAGTCGTATTCCTCGGCGCTCCCAGACCCGTCCCTTTTCCGAGTAACATCTTGTCTGCCTGAAATGAAGAATAGTTCGCCTTTCCTTTTCCCCCTCTCTCTCTTTCTCCCTCTCTCCCTCTCCCCCCTCTCTCTCTCTAACCTGTTGTGGCATAGCGTCCGTCTGCAGACTCTCCTTGATGATCTGTCCGACAACAGGCTCACGGCATGCGAAAGGTGTAGCGAGTGCGGCGTCAGTAGTTGCGTTCGTACACAACTTTTACCGTATCCTGGTGTTTCTTGTTCTTGTCTCGGAGTGTGAGTTCCGTTTTCCTACAAAATGTCTCTTTTTTCTCTACCCCGTTTCCCTACAAACTCACTGGACTAGCTTAGCAGATGCTTCTCCAGGCGGAGCGTATTCGTAGTATCGTCTGCGTACAAGCTGAACAATCGTAATACGTGTTTTCGATCAACAATTCGATGACTTACCTCATATTTACCAACCAGATACGCCTTCAGTAACAAAAATACTCACCATAGCCGACGCCTTGTTCAGCATCCCTCCGTCACTATTTGTGAGCATAAACTCTACGCCACCACCTGCCCTTCGCTTCTTCGTTTTGATGTTCATGTTCACGTACCGCTGCAATACAAACACATAAACGGATATGTGCAAAGAAGAACTGAAAAAGGAGAGAATACTTACTCTCAGTAGCTCCAGTATCTTGCAGTTGCATCTCACGAACAGTCCACGGTTTCGCGTCTTGTTGTGCTTGGATGGGATCAAGTACACATCTTGGTTCTTGAATAGCTCCTTCACTTCTTCGAAAAGCCATCTGGCATTTATGTGATAGATTCCCTGCAATTATCTTTTTATATCTTCATACCACTTTGATACGGTAAATATAAACCCCTGGCTAGTATAACGTATACCACCCTGCATGGTACAAGCTTTGATACCACCTCTACAGAATACAAGCACATGTCAAAATCCATACCTCCGTACGCTGCCCGTTCATGAGCAAAGGTGTGACGAGCAAGTAGGAGTTGATTGCGTTGTGGTCGGGCGCAGAGATGCTTGACTCGACCTCCCACTTCGCCATAGTGCAGAGCACCTGAATCATACATTAGTCACTATTCATCGTCACTCATACCTACCGCGTTGTGCACCGTGTCGCTGCAGAAGTACTTGTAGCACGTGCGGTAGTCGCTGTAGCGGATCTTCCGCCTCTTTTTCTGTTGTCTGACGCGCGGCGGCCTATAATTATTACAGTAACAAGAGAACGTATAAACTATAAACCGACCGGAGCTGTGATTGATTCTTCAATGTACTTCGTCACATACGAGGAGTAGTCGAACTGGAACCGACACCAACCACTGCAACGCAACGATGACCATTTTAAAAAGACACAATGTACTCACTGCATTCCCAGATACTTCCAGAACTTCTTGAAGTTCTTCAGGCGGTTGTTGAAGGCTGCGACAGAATGCGTCTCGTCCGTGTACACCATCTCGTGCCTCTCGAACAGGTGAACGAACGCGTGCGTTCTTCTACGTCCACGGCCACACCCTTGGTCACGTACTCGAAACGTTCTTGGGGAGTGCCAGCACATTTCGCAACCGACGGTGTGGGGTGAAGCGGCAAGTGACCAGCGACGTACTTGACCGGTGGGCGAACCATGGTAAGAGTGATGGATCGAATGAATGATCTCAGTTATGTACTGTTTAAACTGTAATTATCGTCTCATACCCCGAGGCGACATTCACACAGACTACCTCGCATTTGCTAACTAGAGTCTGCACTCACTCGTCATCTCAGTCGGTCTCTCTCATGCCCCAGGCGCCCAGGCCCCAGTCCTCGGAGGGCAAATAAACACTCCCACCACGAAAGTGGCCCCTCACTATCATCTGGCCGCTCACCATCATACTAATTTCCTATTGTTTCCCTATCTTGAAAATAAGTCCTTATTTGCACCCGGTCACTCACCATCATACTCTATCCCTACCGTATCCTTCTCTCCCCTCCTCTCACCCTCCCTTTCCACACCCTCTCATTATGTCGTTGATGCAAGTATGCAATTTTTTTGGAAAATGTTAGCGATGTATGGTTTTTGCAGAGAATTTCTAGACCATGTCACAACACTACATTTTTAATTTTAGCCATATATCTCATCCCACTCATCGGATATAGCCGGAACCATTTCCGGCCAATTCTCCCTCTGAGAGCAAATGATCCCTGGAATGTATCAAATCACACCCCCGTAGAAATTAGATGCTTTCTTCGAACTCACCACTCCTGAATCTTTCTAGAAACATTCACAGACCCATTCGCGGGAGGATCTGTGACTTTCAATATACAGTAAACCAGTACTAGATACAGTAACCCGATACCTTGTCATGTCCGAAACGTGCCCGGAAATTAGATAGAGATCAAGAAATGAGTACCGCTAGACTCGGACAGGGCCGGACAAGGTCCCTGTATACTCTTTTCCTCTAAATATTCTCTCTCTCCTTCTCTTCCTGTCTCTCACTCCCCCCCAGCCGGACCCCATTTGTGAGGTGCGCTTTAAGATACGATTTGAATAAAAGAAAAGATAACAACATGCGGTTTCCTCCTAGACCTTCCCTATCACTTTGCGGTACTCTCTGCCAAGTTTCACGTTCTAATCTCACTCCAGTCACTTCCTGGGCCTCAATCCATTTCCGGCCAATTTACCCCCTGAGGGCAAATGATCACTGATATGCATCAAATCACACCCCCGTAGAAATCTAATGCTTTTTTCGAACTCTTGAATCTGTCTAGAAAGACCCATAAACTTCTTCCCGGGAGGATCTGTGACTTTCAATATACAGTAAACCAGTACTAGATACAGTAACCCGATACCTTGTCATGTCCGAAACGTGCTCGGAAATTAGATAGAGATCATGAAATGGGTACCGCTAGACTCGGACAAGGCCGGACAACGTCCCTGTATACTCGTTTCTTCTGAATCTTCTCTCTCTTATTCTCTCCCTGTCTCTCACTCCCCCCAGCTGGACCCCATTCGTGAGGCGCGCTTTGAGATACTATCAAAATACAATAAAAGATAACGACTTGCGGTTTTTTCCTAGACCTTCCCTATCACCTGCGGTACTCTCTGCCAAGTTTCACGTTCTTATCTCACTCCAGTCACTTCCTGGGCCTCAATCCATTTCCGGCCAATTCACGACCGAGTGGAAGTGACGAGGAGAGTACAGGCTGGCTGGGGCGCTTTCTTCCGCCATGGCCAGTTCTTGATGCTGAAGAGCGCACCGATGCGATTGCGAAGGAAAGTGTTTCGGATGGCAGTTCTACCCGCGCTCACCTACGCTGCCGAGACTTGGAGTCTTCGAAGAGAAGATCTACAGAAGCTGAGGACTGTTCAAAGGAGAATGGAAAGAAAGATGCTCGGACTGACTTTACTGGACAAGGTTCCGTGCAAGGAGATACGACGGCAGACGGGATTACGAGACGTGCTGTGCGAAGCAAGGACAAAGAAGTGGAGGTTCGCCCGCCGCCTAATGACTTGCGACGACGACCGCTGGACGAGACGAGTGATCGATTGGAAGCCGCCAAATATGGGCAAACCTGGTCGCCCTCACCTACAATGGAGTGATGAATTCAAGAAGACGATCCCATCCAATAGAAGGACCCTCGAGGAGGAATGGAAGAACGTGGCCGCGGACACCGACGCGACAAGATGGAATACCTATGCTTCCCGGCGCTACTCTGTGAATAATTGATGTTTGAGTTATGATCACATAATGCGATACCGGATAAATGTTGAATTGAAAAAAAAATTGAAAATTACCCCCTGAGGGCAAATGATCACTGATATGCATCAAATCACACCCCCGTAGAAATCTAATGCTTTTTTCGAACTCTTGAATCTGTCTAGAAAGACCCATAAACTTCTTCCCGGGAGGATCTGTGACTTTCAATATACAGTAAACCAGTACTAGATACAGTAACCCGATACCTTGTCATGTCCGAAACGTGCTCGGAAATTAGATAGAGATCATGAAATGGGTACCGCTAGACTCGGACAAGGCCGGACAACGTCCCTGTATACTCGTTTCTTCTGAATCTTCTCTCTCTTATTCTCTCCCTGTCTCTCACTCCCCCCAGCTGGACCCCATTCGTGAGGCGCGCTTTGAGATACTATCAAAATACAATAAAAGATAACGACTTGCGGTTTTTTTCTAGACCTTCCCTATCACCTGCGGTACTCTCTGCCAAGTTTCACGTTCTTATCTCAGTCCAGCGTCAATCCATTTCCGACCAATTCACCCCCTGAAATCGGCTGGATCGGTCGGAACGGAGGAGGTCAGCCGGCGGCGGGAGTGGGGGACATATGTGTGGGACAACTGAAATGTTATTATGAAAGCATCAACGATGTCACAATGTTGTGACAAGTGTTATAAAAAATGACATACACGCACTGAGACCAAGGAAATGTCGATGGTGAGTATTGTGACAGTGGTGGAAAGAACGATGTGTGTGAGTGTTGTTTGTGATGGGATTTCGGGTGTCTAAGTAAGCGACATGAAATTAATAAACGGTTAATTTCATCTCCCATTCAGTGGTTTAGAAGAGTGATATTGATTGATTATCGATCGGTTCATTCGGTTCGTTTCGAGATGTGTTCACCACGTGTGAACATTGATTCCATTGGATTTGTACGCGCCCTGAGGGGTGCGACGAAAAAAGGCGCACTGCCGGTAGGCAAGTGTGCATTATCGATTGATTCGAGACACGCACACTGTGAGTGTGTGTGGCCGGGGGTTCGCCGCGCACGGGGCGGGTGGATTCGGAGCGCGCTCTCTGTGAGGGTGGCGAGTGCTCACAACCGACAGGGGGCAGATGGGCATTATTGATTGATTCGGCCGGCACTCTGTGAGCGGTGCACGAGGGGGCATTCAATTCGCTTATGCTAATTAGAGACGGTCTCACGGAAGTAGTTTGCAGCCGTCATTTTCTATCGTTTTGCGAGCGCATTTCTCTTTAGATGCCTCCTCAACTATTCGCTTTCTTTCTTTTCGCCCCTTTTCGCTCCCTCCTTTTCTCAAGCCTACTCTCGACCTGCTCATTTCGCGATTGTAAATAGTTGTACCTATAACCTATACGTAACATAACCCAAACTTTGCGCCGAGAAACACGTTTAGTTAGGTTACTGTATTCTTACCGTATGCACCGTACTCCCCTACTCCATTACTTCAATGCACCGTACTTCTTACTGTAATACGTTAAGGGAGTTCTTAGCTACTCGGTAGAGCCTAACGCTTGTTCCGACCTCTGCGCTCTCCGTGAAAGCACACTATTTCGTTTTCCACTCGCGTGTTCGAGCCTCTACAGCATCGATAGACCCAAACAGGAACCTTGATAGAAGCGCGTTCGAGGCTCGATAGAGGGGTAATAGAAGGTTGATAGAGGGTGCCTCGAACAGAGGCGAGCCTCTATCAACCTTCTAACAACCCTCTATCGCTCGGATTGTAATGGGGATTCGTTAGGGTCAAATGCTCCCGTTTGGGTCTATCGATACTATAGAGGCTCGAACACGCGAGTGGAAGACGAAATAGTGTGCTTTCACGGAGAGCGCAGAGATCCAAACATGCGTTAGGGTCTGCCGAGTAGCTAAGAACCCTCTTACAGACCAAAGCACACGCTTGTCTTGCTCATCATTGCCGTACTGTTCATGTTCATGGTAGTCAGGACGTAGCTCTGTAATCGATAGTTAATCGTTATCATACCGTAATCAGTCGATATCATATCGTATTCAAACGATTCAATATTGTAATAAATCGACATCTTGCTCAAAACTTGCATATGTGTGTGTGTGTGTGTGTGAGAGAGAGAGAGAGAGAGAGAGAGAGAGGTATTGCAGTGACAGTCTTACTCGCCGACCGCGTCTCTGTTCACCGCCACTCTCGCTGCTCCTAAGGACATGGAGGACATGGGCGTGACGCAAATGGAAGTTGTGGTGGAACAGCGAGAGGGTGAGTCTTCTCTCTCCCCCCTCTCTCCCTCTCTTTCTCACCGCCGCCCGTTACAGAGTGGCTCGCACAGCAGGTCACCCTGTTGATGGTGGCAGCGGCTGACCTGGTCGCTCTGGCCTGGGTGACGCGCATTGTGCGCTCCAGAAATGCGCGCGAGGCCGAGTGAACGGCGTGCCGGAAGCAGTTGGAGCGTCGGAAGAGGTAGAAGCGGGAGGCAGAGGACAAGGCCAGGGCGGCACTCGCTCCCGCCACCCACTCGCCAGCGACAGGAAGTGTGAGTGCGAGAGAGAGAGAGAGAAAGAGAGAGAGAGAGGATCCAAGGTCTCTTCCCCTCTCTCCCCTCTTTCTCTTCTATCTCTATCTCTCTATCCCTCAGTTGGGGTTGGTCGGTTGCAATCGGAAGACTACCTGAATCTTTCTGCATTTTTCAGGCCGAGTTCAACTTTGTCGTGATGGAGATTCTGAACGCGAATCTCAGTGACATGCAGTCTCTGTCGCCCCACAAGCGCCTCAGCCGGCCCACCACCGCTCGTACTATCATGCAGGCGAGTCTATCTCTCGCGCTCTCTCTCTTCTTTATTTCTCTTCCTCTCTCTCCTCCCCTCTCTTCCTCTCTCCCTCTCTCCCTCTCTCCCTCTCTCCCTCTCTCTCTCTCTCCCTCTCTCCTTCTCTCCCTCTCTCCCTCTCTCCCTCTCTCCCTCTCTCCCTCTCTCCCTCTCTCCCTCTCTCCCTCTCTCCCTCTCTCCCTCTCTCCCTCTCTCCCTCTCTCCCTCTCTCCCTCTCTCCCTCTCTCCCTCTCTCCCTCTCTCCCTCTCACCTTCTAGTTCTCCTTCAGGCTCTGGCCGGTATTCGCGAAATGCATTCCCGATTTCTCCAACGAGACATCAAGCCCGCGAACTTTGCCTTCGGGCTCACCTACGCGGTAGGTTGAATTTCTTTTCTTACATGTACTAAACTGGCTGTTCACAAAATTCTGGAACATTGAGTGTCTCACACATGTCAATGTCATCTGTCATCCTTTGCAGAGCAGGTATGTCCTCAAGATTTACGACTTCGGACTGGCTCGGCGCTTCACCAACGAGCGAGGCGATGCGCTGCCGAGGCGAGAGAACGCGCCGTTCCGGTATCAGAGAGAGAGAGAGAGAGAGAGAGAGAGAGAGAGAGAGAGAGAGAGAGAGAGAGAGTGTCACAACACTGTCACAACACTACATTTTTTTTAAAAAGTTTATCCATTTATCTCATCCCACTCATCGGATATAGCCGAAACCTTTACCGGCCAATGTTCCCCTGAGGGCAAATGATCTCTGGAATCACACACCCGTAAAAATCTAATGCTTTCTGTAAACTCACAACTCTTTAATCTGTCTAGAAACACCCATAAACCCATTCCCGGGAGGATCTGTGGCTTTCATTATACAGTAAACCAGTATTAGCTACAGTAACCCGATATCTTGTCATGTCCGAAACATGCCCGGAAATTAGACAGAGATCATTAAATTGGTACCGCTAGACTAGAACAAAGCCGGACAAGGTCCCTGTATACTCTTTTCCTGTGGTCCTTCTCTTTCTCTCTCCTTCTCTCCCTGTCTCTCACTCCTCCCAGCCGGACCCCGTTTGTGAGGCGCGCTTTAAGATACGAATTGAATATAAGAGCAGATAACAACATGCGATTTTCCCCCAGACCTTCCCTATCATTCTGCGGTACTCTCTGCCAAGTTTCACGTTCTAATCTCAATCCAGTCTTTCTGGTCCTCAATCCATTTCCGACCAATTCACCCCCTGAAATCGGCCGGATCGGTCGGAACGGAGGCGGGGGTCAGCCGGCGGCGGGTGTGGGGACACATGTGTGGGACAACTGAAATGTTATTATGAAAGCATCAACGATGTCAGAATGTTGTGACAAGTGTTATAAAATACTGACATACATGCTCTGAGACCAAGGAAATGTGGATGGTGAGTATTGTGACAATGGTGGAAAGAGCGATGTGTGTGAGCGTTGTTTGTGATGGAATTTCGGGTGTCTAAGTAAGCGACATGAAATTAATAAACGGTTAATTTCATCTCCCATTCAGTGGTTTAGAAGAGTGATATTGATTGATTATCGATCGGTTCATTCGGTTCGTTTCGAGATGTGTTCACCACGTGTGAACATTGATTCCATTGGATTTGTACGCGCCCTGAGAGGTGCGACGAAAAAAGGCGCACTGCCGGTAGGCAAGTGTGCATTATCGATTGATTTGAGACACGCACACTGTGAGTGTGTGTGGCCGGGGGTTCACCGCGCACGAGGTGGGTGGGTTCGGAGCGCGCCCTCTGTGAGGGTGGCGAGTGCTCACAACCGACAGGGGGCAGTTGGGCATTATTGATTGATTCGGCTGGCGCTCTGTGAGCGGTGCACGAGGGGACATTCAATTCGCATATGCTAATTAGAGACGGTCTCACGGAAGTAGTTTGCAGCCGTCATTTTCTATCGTTTTGCGAGCGCATTTCTCTTTAGATGCCTCCTCAACTATTCGCTTTCTTTCTTTTCGCCCCTTTTTGCTCCCTCCTTTTCTCAAGCCTACTCTCGACCTGCTCATTTCGCGATTGTAAATAGTTGTACCTATAAACTAAACGTAACATAACCCAAACTTTGCGTCGAGAAACACGTTTAGTTGGGTTACTGTATTCTTACCGTATCCACCGTACTCCACTACTCCATCACTTCATTGCACCGTACTTTTTACCGTAATACGTTACAGACTAATGCACACGCTTGTATGGCTCATCATTGCCGCCACCCTTGTCACGCAGGTATGTACTGTTCATGTTTATGGTAGTCAGGACGTAGCTCTGTAATCGATAGTTAGTCGTTATCATACCGTAATCAGAGTTTCATTTCATTTCATTTCATTTCATTTCATTTCATTTCATTTCATTTCATTTCATTTCATTTCATTTCATTTCATTTCATTTCATTTCATTTCATTTCATTTCATTTCATTTCATTTCATTTCATTTCATTTCATTTCATTTCATTTCATTTCATTTCATTTCATTTCATTTCATTTCATTTCATTTCATTTCATTTCATTTCATTTCATTTCATTTCATTTCATTTCATTTCATTTCATTTCATTTCATTTCATTTCATTTCATTTCATTTCATTTCATTTCATTTCATTTCATTTCATTTCATTTCATTTCATTTCATTTCATTTCATTTCATTTCATTTCATTTCATTTCATTTCATTTCATTTCATTTCATTTCATTTCATTTCATTTCATTTCATTTCATTTCATTTCATTTCATTTCATTTCATTTCATTTCATTTCATTTCATTTCATTTCATTTCATTTCATTTCATTTCATTTCATTTCATTTCATTTCATTTCATTTCATTTCATTTCATTTCATTTCATTTCATTTCATTTCATTTCATTTCATTTCATTTCATTTCATTTCATTTCATTTCATTTCATTTCATTTCTTTTCGTCACGGCGGCCGGTTGGGTGCATTTCTCGCACCACCGGCCGTCGCCGCCGCAAGTTCTGGAATCCTCCGTGAGAAACGCTGGGCCCGCGCGGAGTAGCCCACATGGAAGTCAGCAACGCTAGCTCGAGGATTGGATCACTATTGGCACTCAGTGGAGTGGATATCGTTCCTTGCGGTCAGTTTGTTACTGGAGTAACCGTGGATTTGGATTATCGATGGATATCGATCGATTATCAACATCTACGTCAATATTGATTCAATGGTTTGGTCCGCAAGACGAATGCCCTCTATGGATGGGAATGCAAGAGCCCGATTAGTGAAGCTGCATCTTCCATTCGGCGCAAAAATCTATACTACCATCTTAGGTTCTTATGAGTGATATCGTGTTGTACGTGTCATAATCATATTTGCGATTCCGAATAAACATTTGAATTTGAATTTGAATTTGATACCGTAATCATTCGATATCATATCGTATTCGATCGATTTAATATTGTAATGAATTGACATCTTGCTCAAAACTTGTGAGATAGAGATAGAGATAGAGAGAGAGAGAGAGAGAGAGAGAGAGATAGAGAGAGAGAGAGAGAGAGAGAGATAGAGAGAGATAGAGAGAGAGAGAGAGAGAGAGAGAGAGAGAGAGAGAGAGAGGAGTTGCAGTGACAGTCGGACTCGCCGACCGCGTCTCTGGTCACCGCCACCCCCGCTGCTCCTAAGGACATGGAGGACATGGGCGTGACGCAAATGGAAGTTGTGGTGGAACAGCGAGAGGGTGAGTCTTCTCTCTCCCCCCTCTCTCCCTCTCTTTCTCACCGCCGCCCGTTTCAGAGTGGCTCGCACAGCAGGTCACCCTGTTGATGGTGACAGCGGCCGACCTGGTCGCGCTGGCCATCGCCATCATCTGGGTGACGCGCATGGTCCGCTCCAGAAATGCGCGCGAGGCCGAGTGGACGGCGTGCCAGGAGCAGTCGGAACGTCGGAAGAGGGAGAAGCGGGAGGCAGAGGAGAAGGCCACGGCGGCACTGGCGGCTGCTCGCGTCCCTCCGCCCACTCGCCAGCGACAGGAAGTGTGAGTGAGTGAGAGAGAGAGAGAGGGAGAGAGAGAGAGAGAGAGAGAGAGAGAGACCGAGTCTTCTCAGGCCGCTCGCAGCTGTCAAGAAGACGCCGATGTCTCCGACGGCACTCGCGTCCGACGCGTCCGGAGAGAAGCGGCCAACCGTTGACGGGCTCGCCTTCGCAGCCTGTTTTTTTGCACCTCCGCTTTGTCGGAGAGAAGAGGGAGGTGATCTCCAACGCCTCCACCAAGTATGTGGCGTACGAGGTGAGTAGCTTTCGTTCGATACTACTGTTCTGAATCAATACCTCTGGTACAGGTAATCAATACTGGTGCTTGCAGGTGGTGCAGGACGAGTTGGTGAGAGTCGCTCGCCCCGTCGGCGCCATCCCTCCCGCAGCTCACGCTACGTTCACCATCACCAAGGCGGTGAGCACTCCAAACTCTATACTGTAGCTAGCCCTTTGTTAAGCTCGACTACGACCAGGCGTTCAACATGCGCTTTCTGATGATAACGTTCCCGTGCGCGGTGAGTGGCGAGCGGGGGAGGGAGAGAGAGAGAGAGCAGAGAGAGGGAGAGGGAGGGAGATAGGGAGGGAGAGAGAAAGAGAGAGAAAGAGAAGGAGAGAGAACATCTTCAGCCTCCCTTCCAAGTGGAGTACCGCGAACATGCAGGGCGTTCTGCCGGAGCTGAACGACGAGAAGCTGCTGCCCGTCTTCCCATGAACAAGCACATTCTCCAACTTTTCCTAACATATTACCCTGTTAAATAAATATTTACTCGCCAAAAAAACCTTTTTGACAAATACATTTCCCACACCGCGTTCCTCTGTAAACTATACATTAGAGGGGGACATAGCGAGAGAGAGAGAGGGACAGCAGAGAGAGAGAGAGAGCGAGAGGGAGGGAGTACCTTCATAGAGTCTTCCTTATCCGCCAAGTACTTCTTCAAACCAGGATATTTGTCGAATGGGTACTCGTTCTGCGCGTCTTCCCAAGTCTGAACGATGAGATGCAGTGTGATATATGATATATGACTAAATCCACTAGCTCTGCGTAATTTACCTCATCGTACTCTTCTTCAGTTCGCGCGTACAACAGATGATTGAACACCTTCAGGGCTGCTACCTTCGCACTCGCTTCTACACTAAATGAACAAACATTGAAACTGCAAAAGAAAGTGTGTGCACCTGTCGACTCAGTTTTCTATATACATCTTCGGTTCGAACTGCTTCTTACGATAAATGTAACATTGAAAATGACGAGAGCCAGGCCAGTCAACCGT
The DNA here is from genome assembly GCA_963966185.1 of Rhabditoides inermis. Classification (NCBI taxonomy): domain Eukaryota; kingdom Metazoa; phylum Nematoda; class Chromadorea; order Rhabditida; family Rhabditidae; genus Rhabditoides; species Rhabditoides inermis. The sequence goes on along the minus strand of CAWZYM010000350.1, from coordinate 130,292 downwards.
GAAATCGAACTCGTCGTCGGAGACGAAGAGAATGTCGATTTTCTTCAGCTTAGGGAACTTCTCTCTCGGAATTCTGAGAAGAATCCTGTGCCACATGCTGTGCTTTCTCTCGTGAAAGAATGTTGCGAAAGGTATGATCGGATCGTCTGAACAAGAAGAAAGAACCTGACCTTTGAGAACAGTGTGTTGAAAAGCAAACGTGGAGCAGTAGACTTCATCATAGTCAAACGCTGTATCATAAGACACAATGATCTGAATTTATATTGTATATATTTGCATATTCAAGCTGCGCTCACCGGCTCGCCATCGCTAATCAGAGTTAAAGCTTCTTACATCATATCAATAGCCGGCTCACACGCGCCCGCGAATGCGAGTGGGAACAAGTTGGACATGATGAAGAAAGGACTGCGCGAATCACCAACAGCATACTGTAACCTTTCTGAACTAGACGCATGTAAACATTTCGTACCTGTAAGACTGGATTCATCTCCAGCGAGTTGAAGAGCACATCTCTGTACGGTTTCTGCTTACGAGTTTCGCTCGCCTTCTTGTTCCTCACTTGAGTCCTATTCCTCGGCGCTCCCAGACCCGTCCCTTTTCCGAGTAACATCTTGTTTGCCTGAAATGAAGAATAGTCCGCCTTTCCTCTTCCCCCTCTCTCTCTTTCTCCCTCTCTCCCTCTCCCCCTCTCTCTCTAACCTGTTGTGGCATAGCGTCCTTCCGCAGACTCTCTTTGATGATCTCCCCGACAACAGACTCACGGCGCGCGAAAGGTGTAGCGGGTGCGGCGTCAGTAGTTGCGTTTCCATGCGGCAGTTTCTTGGATCGCATTGCAGCATCCAAACTACCTTCGTACACAACTACTACCGTATCCTGGTGTTTCTTGTTCTTGTCTCGGAGTGTGAGTTCCGTTTTCCTACAAAATGTCTCTTTTTCTCTCCCCCGTTTCCCTACAAACTCACTGGAATAGCTTAGCAGATGCTTCTCCAGGCGGAGCGTATTCGTAGTATCGTCTGCGTACAACCTGAACAATCGTAATAATCGATCAACAATTCGATGACTCACCTCATATTCACCAACCGGATACGCCTTCAGTGTCTTTGTACATTGTACATCCGTCCATCTTAATGTATCAAAATTAATGCAGGACATATCAAAATCCATACCTCCGTGCGCTGCCCGTTCATGAGCAAAAGTGTGACGAGCCAGTAGGAGGTGATTGCGTTGTGGTCGGGCGCAGAGATGCTTGACTCGGCCTCCCACTTCGCCATAGTGCAGAGCACCTAAATCATACATTAGTCACTATTCATCGTCACTCATACCTACCGCGTTGTGCACCGTGCAGAAGTACTTGTAGCACGTGCGGTAGTCGCTGTAGCGGATCTTCCGCCTCTTATCTGTTGTCCGACGCGCGGCGGCCTATAATTGTTACAGTAACAATTAGAAGGTATAAACTATAAACCGACCGGAGCTGTGATTGATTCTTCAATGTACTTCGTCACATACGAGGAGTAGTCGAACTGGAACCGACACCAACCACTGCAACGCAACGATGACCATTATAAAAAGATACAATGTACTCACTGCATTCCCAGATACTTCCAGAACTTCTTGAAGTTCTTCAGGCGGTTGTTGAAGACGGCGACAGAATGCGTCTCGTCCGTGTATACCATCTCGTGCCTCTCGAACAGGTGAACAAACGCATGCGTTCTTATACGTCCACGGCCACACCTTTCGTCACGTACTCGGAACGTTCTTGGGGAGTGCCAGCACATTTCGCAACCGACGGTGTGGGGTGAAGCGGCAAGTGACCAGCAACGTATTTGACCGGTGGGCAAACCAGAGTGATGGATCGATTGAGTGATCTCAGTTATGTACTGTTGTTATCGTCTGTAATTATCGTCTCATACCCCGAGGCGACATTCACACAGATTACCTCGCATTTGCTAACTACAGTCTGCACTCATTCGTTCTGTCTCAGTCGGTCTCTCTCATGCCCCAAGCCCAGTGCCCCGAGGACAAATAAACACTCTCACCACGAAAGTGGCCCCTCACTATCATCTGGCCGCTCACCATCATACTCATTTTCTATTGTTTCCCTATCTTGAAAATAGTTCCTGTGGTTCCTGTCTGTCTGTCTCTCTCTTTCTCTCTCTCTCTCTCTCTCTCTCTCTCTCTCTGTCTCTCTCTCTCTCTCTCTCTCTCTCTCTCTCTCTCTCTCCTTCTCTCCCTGTCTCTCACTACCCGCAGCCGGACCCCATTCGTGAGGCGCGCTTTGAGATACGATTTGAATATAAGAAAAGATAACAACATGCGGCTCTCTCTTAAACCTTCCCAATCACTCTCCGGTACTCTCTGCCAAGTTTCACGTTCTAATCTCAATCCAGTCTTTCTGGTCCTCAATCCATTTCCGGTCAATTCACCCCCTGAAATCGGCCGGATAGGTCGGAACGGAGGCGGGGGTCAGCCGGCGGCGGATGTGGGGGATATATGTGTGGGACAACTGAAATATTATTATGGAACAACGATGTCAGAATGTTGTGACAAGTGTTATAAAAAATGACATACATACATGCACTGAGACCAAGAAAATGTGGATAGTGAGTATTGTGACAGTGGTGGAAAGAGCGATGTGTGTGAGTGTTGTTTGTGATGGGATTTCGGGTGTCTAAGTAAGCGACATGAAATTAATAAACGGTTAATTTCATCTCCCATTCAGTCGTTCAGTGGAGTGATATTGATAAATTATCGATCGGTTCATTCGGTTCGTTTCGAGATGTGTTCACCACGTGTGAACATTGAATTCATTGGATTTGTACGCGCCCTGAGGAGTGCGACGAAAAAAGGCGCACTGCCAGTAGGCAAGTGTGCATTATCGATTGATTTGAGACACGCACACTGTGAGTGTGTGTGGCCGGGGGTTCGCCGCGCACGGGGCGGGTGGGTTCGGAGCGCGCCCTCTCTCGCGAGTGCTCACAACCGACAGGGGGCAGTTGGGCATTATTGATTGATTCGGCTGGCGCTCTGTGAGCGGTGCACGAGGGGGCATTCAATTCGCATATGCTAATTAGAGACGGACTTCACGGAAGTAGTTTGCAGCCGTCATTTGCTATCGTTTTGCGAGCGCATTTCTCTTTAGATGCCTCCTCAACTATTCGCTTTCTTTCTTTTCGCCCCTTTTCGCTTCCCCCTTTTCTCTAGCCTACTCTCGACCTGCTCTTTCGCGATTGTAAATAGTTGTACCTATAACCTATACGTAACATAACCCAAACTTTGCGCCGAGAAACACGTTTAGTTGGGTTACTGTATTCTTACCGTATCCACCGTACTCCACTACTCCATCACTTCATTGCACCGTACTTTTTACCGTAATACGTTACAGACCAATGCACACGCTTGTATGGCTCATCATTGCCGCCACCCTTGTCACGCAGGTATGTACTGTTCATGTTTATGGTGGTCAGGACGTATGTAGCTCTGTAATCGATAGTTAGTCGTTATCATACCGTAATCATTCGATATCATATCGTATTCGATCGATTTAATATTGTAATGAATTGACATCTTGCTCAAAACTTGTGAGATAGATAGATAGAGAGAGAGAGAGAGAGAGAGAGAGAGAGAGAGAGAGAAAGGAATTGCAGGGACAGTCGGACTCGACGACCGCGTCTCTGGTCACCGTCACCCCCGCTGCTCCGGTGGACATGGGCGTGACTCAGTTGTAAGTTGCGGTAGAGCAGCGAGAGAGTGAGTCTTCTCTCTCCCCCCTCTCTCCCTCTCTTTCTCACCGCCGACGGTTACAGAGTGGCTCGCACAGCAGGTCACCCTGTTGATGGTGACAGCGGCTGACCTGGTCGCTCTGGCCATCGCCATCATCTGGGTGACGCGCATTGTGCGCTCCAGAAATGCGCGCGAGGCCGAGTGAACGGCGTGCCGGAAGCAGTTGGAGCGTCGGAAGAGGTAGAAGCGGGAGGCAGAGGACAAGGCCAGGGCGGCACTCGCTCCCGCCACCCACTCGCCAGCGACAGGAAGTGTGAGTGCGCGAGAGAGAGAGAGAGAGAGAGAGAGAGAGAGAGAGGATCCAAGGTCTCTTCCCCTCTCTCCCCTCTTTCTCTTCTATCTCTATCTCTCTATCCCTCAGTTGGGGTTGGTCGGTTGCAATCGGAAGACTACCTGAATCTTTCTGCATTTTTCAGGCCGAGTTCAACTTTGTCGTGATGGAGATTCTGAACGCGAATCTCAGTGACATGCAGTCTCTGTCGCCCCACAAGCGCCTCAGCCGGCCCACCACCGCTCGTACTATCATGCAGGCGAGTCTATCTCTCGCGCTCTCTCTCTTCTTTATTTCTCTTCCTCTCTCTCCTCCCCTCTCTTCCTCTCTCCCTCTCTCCCTCTCTCCCTCTCTCCCTCTCTCTCTCTCCCTCTCTCCTTCTCTCCCTCTCTCCCTCTCTCCCTCTCTCCCTCTCTCCCTCTCTCCCTCTCTCCCTCTCTCCCTCTCTCCCTCTCTCCCTCTCTCCCTCTCTCCCTCTCTCCCTCTCTCCCTCTCTCCCTCTAGTTCTCCTTCAGGCTCTGGCCGGTATTCGCGAAATGCATTCCCGAGGATTTCTTCATCGAGACATCAAGCCCGCGAACTTTGCCTTCGGGCTCACCTACGCGGTAGGTTGAATTTCTTTTCTTACATGTACTTAACTGTCTGTTCACAAAATTCTGGAACATTGAGTGTCTCACACATGTCAATGTCATCTGTCATCCTTTGCAGACCAGGTATGTCCTCAAGATTTACTACTTCGGACTGGCTCGGCGCTTCACCAACGAGCGAGGCGATGCGCTGCCGAGGCGAGAGAACGCGCCGTTCCGGTATCAGAGAGAGAGAGAGAGACCGAGTCTTCTCAGGCCGCTCGCAGCTGTCAAGAAGACGCCGACACCTCCGACGGCACTCGCGTCCGACGCGGCTGGAGAGAAGCGGCCGACCGTTGAGGGGCTCGCCTTCGCGCCGGCGTTCCTGCACCTCCGCTTTGTCGGGGAGAAGAGGGAGGTGATCTCCAACGCTTCCACCAAGCATGTGGCGTACGAGGTGAGTAGCTTTCGTTCGATACTACTGTTCTGAATCAATACCTCTGGTACAGGTAATCAATACTGGTGCTTGCAGGTGGTGCAGGACGAGTTGGTGAGAGTCGCTCGCCCCGTCGGCGCCATCCCTCCCGCAGCTCACGCTACGTTCACCATCACCAAGGCCATGAGCACTCCAAACTCTATACTGTAGCTAGCCCTTTGTTAAGCTCGACTACGACCAGGCGTTCAACATGCGCTTTCTGATGATAACGTTCCCGTGCGCGGTGAGTGGCGAGCGGGGGAGGGAGAGAGAGAGAGAGCAGAGAGAGGGAGAGGGAGGGAGATAGGGAGGGAGAGAGAAAGAGAGAGAAAGAGAAGGAGAGAGAACATCTTCAGCCTCCCGCCAAGTGGAGTACCGCGAACATGCAGGGCGTTCTGCCGGAGCTGAACGACGAGAAGCTGCTGCCCGTCTTCCCATGAACAAGCACATTCTCCAACTTTTCCTAACATATTACCCTGTTAAATAAATATTTACTCGCCAAAAAACCTTTTTGACAAATACATTTCCCACACCGCGTTCCTCTGTAAACTATACATTAGAGGGGGACATAGCGAGAGAGAGAGAGGGACAGCAGAGAGAGAGAGAGAGCGAGAGGGAGGGAGTACCTTCATAGAGTCTTCCTTATCCGCCAAGTACTTCTTCAAACCGGGATATTTGTCGAATGGGTACTCGTTCTGCTTTTTTTTTTCTTCCCAAGTCTGAACGATGAGATGCAGTGTGATATATGATATATGACTAAATCCACTAGCTCTGCGTAATTTACCTCATCGTACTCTTCTTCAGTTCGCGCGTACAACAGATGATTGAACACCTTCAGGGCTGCTACCTTCGCACTCGCTTCTACACTAAATGAACAAACATTGAAACTGCAAAAGAAAGTGTGTGCACCTGTCGACTCAGTTTTCTATATACATCTTCGGTTCGAACTGCTTCTTACGATAAATGTAACATTGAAAATGACGAGAGCCAGGCCAGTCAACCGTGAAATCGAACTCGTCGTCGGAGACGAAGAGAATGTCGATTTTCTTCAGCTTAGGGAACTTCTCTCTCGGAATTCTGAGAAGAATCCTGTGCCACATGCTGTGCTTTCTCTCGTGAAAGAATGTTGCGAAAGGTATGATCGGATCGTCTGAACAAGAAGAAAGAACCTGACCTTTGAGAACAGTGTGTTGAAAAGCAAACGTGGAGCAGTAGACTTCATCATAGTCAAACGCTGTATCATAAGACACAATGATCTGAATTTATATTGTATATATTTGCATATTCAAGCTGCGCTCACCGGCTCGCCATCGCTAATCAGAGTTAAAGCTTCTTACATCATATCAATAGCCGGCTCACACGCGCCCGCGAATGCGAGTGGGAACAAGTTGGACATGATGAAGAAAGGACTGCGCGAATCACCAACAGCATACTGTAACCTTTCTGAACTAGACGCATGTAAACATTTCGTACCTGTAAGACTGGATTCATCTCCAGCGAGTTGAAGAGCACATCTCTGTACGGTTTCTGCTTACGAGTTTCGCTCGCCTTCTTGTTCCTCACTTGAGTCCTATTCCTCGGCGCTCCCAGACCCGTCCCTTTTCCGAGTAACATCTTGTTTGCCTGAAATGAAGAATAGTCCGCCTTTCCTCTTCCCCCTCTCTCTCTTTCTCCCTCTCTCCCTCTCCCCCTCTCTCTCTAACCTGTTGTGGCATAGCGTCCTTCCGCAGACTCTCTTTGATGATCTCCCCGACAACAGACTCACGGCGCGCGAAAGGTGTAGCGGGTGCGGCGTCAGTAGTTGCGTTTCCATGCGGCAGTTTCTTGGATCGCATTGCAGCATCCAAACTACCTTCGTACACAACTACTATCGTATCCTGGTGTTTCTTGTTCTTGTCTCGGAGTGTGAGTTCCGTTTTCCTACAAAATGTCTCTTTTTCTCTCCCCCGTTTCCCTACAAACTCACTGGAATAGCTTAGCAGATGCTTCTCCAGGCGGAGCGTATTCGTAGTATCGTCTGCGTACAACCTGAACAATCGTAATAATCGATCAACAATTCGATGACTCACCTCATATTCACCAACCGGATACGCCTTCAGTGTCTTTGTACATTGTACATCCGTCCATCTTAATGTATCAAAATTAATGCAGGACATATCAAAATCCATACCTCCGTGCGCTGCCCGTTCATGAGCAAAAGTGTGACGAGCCAGTAGGAGGTGATTGCGTTGTGGTCGGGCGCAGAGATGCTTGACTCGGCCTCCCACTTCGCCATAGTGCAGAGCACCTAAATCATACATTAGTCACTATTCATCGTCACTCATACCTACCGCGTTGTGCACCGTGCAGAAGTACTTGTAGCACGTGCGGTAGTCGCTGTAGCGGATCTTCCGCCTCTTATCTGTTGTCCGACGCGCGGCGGCCTATAATTGTTACAGTAACAATTAGAAGGTATAAACTATAAACCGACCGGAGCTGTGATTGATTCTTCAATGTACTTCGTCACATACGAGGAGTAGTCGAACTGGAACCGACACCAACCACTGCAACGCAACGATGACCATTATAAAAAGATACAATGTACTCACTGCATTCCCAGATACTTCCAGAACTTCTTGAAGTTCTTCAGGCGGTTGTTGAAGACGGCGACAGAATGCGTCTCGTCCGTGTATACCATCTCGTGCCTCTCGAACAGGTGAACAAACGCATGCGTTCTTATACGTCCACGGCCACACCTTTCGTCACGTACTCGGAACGTTCTTGGGGAGTGCCAGCACATTTCGCAACCGACGGTGTGGGGTGAAGCGGCAAGTGACCAGCAACGTATTTGACCGGTGGGCAAACCAGAGTGATGGATCGATTGAGTGATCTCAGTTATGTACTGTTGTTATCGTCTGTAATTATCGTCTCATACCCCGAGGCGACATTCACACAGATTACCTCGCATTTGCTAACTACAGTCTGCACTCATTCGTTCTGTCTCAGTCGGTCTCTCTCATGCCCCAAGCCCAGTGCCCCGAGGACAAATAAACACTCTCACCACGAAAGTGGCCCCTCACTATCATCTGGCCGCTCACCATCATACTCATTTTCTATTGTTTCCCTATCTTGAAAATAGTTCCTGTGGTTCCTGTCTGTCTGTCTCTCTCTTTCTCTCTCTCTCTCTCTCTCTCTCTCTCTCTCTCTCTCTCTGTCTCTCTCTCTCTCTCTCTCTCTCTCTCTCTCTCTCTCCTTCTCTCCCTGTCTCTCACTACCCGCAGCCGGACCCCATTCGTGAGGCGCGCTTTGAGATACGATTTGAATATAAGAAAAGATAACAACATGCGGCTCTCTCTTAAACCTTCCCAATCACTCTCCGGTACTCTCTGCCAAGTTTCACGTTCTAATCTCAATCCAGTCTTTCTGGTCCTCAATCCATTTCCGGTCAATTCACCCCCTGAAATCGGCCGGATAGGTCGGAACGGAGGCGGGGGTCAGCCGGCGGCGGATGTGGGGGATATATGTGTGGGACAACTGAAATATTATTATGGAACAACGATGTCAGAATGTTGTGACAAGTGTTATAAAAAATGACATACATACATGCACTGAGACCAAGAAAATGTGGATAGTGAGTATTGTGACAGTGGTGGAAAGAGCGATGTGTGTGAGTGTTGTTTGTGATGGGATTTCGGGTGTCTAAGTAAGCGACATGAAATTAATAAACGGTTAATTTCATCTCCCATTCAGTCGTTCAGTGGAGTGATATTGATAAATTATCGATCGGTTCATTCGGTTCGTTTCGAGATGTGTTCACCACGTGTGAACATTGAATTCATTGGATTTGTACGCGCCCTGAGGAGTGCGACGAAAAAAGGCGCACTGCCAGTAGGCAAGTGTGCATTATCGATTGATTTGAGACACGCACACTGTGAGTGTGTGTGGCCGGGGGTTCGCCGCGCACGGGGCGGGTGGGTTCGGAGCGCGCCCTCTCTCGCGAGTGCTCACAACCGACAGGGGGCAGTTGGGCATTATTGATTGATTCGGCTGGCGCTCTGTGAGCGGTGCACGAGGGGGCATTCAATTCGCATATGCTAATTAGAGACGGACTTCACGGAAGTAGTTTGCAGCCGTCATTTGCTATCGTTTTGCGAGCGCATTTCTCTTTAGATGCCTCCTCAACTATTCGCTTTCTTTCTTTTCGCCCCTTTTCGCTTCCCCCTTTTCTCTAGCCTACTCTCGACCTGCTCTTTCGCGATTGTAAATAGTTGTACCTATAACCTATACGTAACATAACCCAAACTTTGCGCCGAGAAACACGTTTAGTTGGGTTACTGTATTCTTACCGTATCCACCGTACTCCACTACTCCATCACTTCATTGCACCGTACTTTTTACCGTAATACGTTACAGACCAATGCACACGCTTGTATGGCTCATCATTGCCGCCACCCTTGTCACGCAGGTATGTACTGTTCATGTTTATGGTGGTCAGGACGTATGTAGCTCTGTAATCGATAGTTAGTCGTTATCATACCGTAATCATTCGATATCATATCGTATTCGATCGATTTAATATTGTAATGAATTGACATCTTGCTCAAAACTTGTGAGATAGATAGATAGAGAGAGAGAGAGAGAGAGAGAGAGAGAGAGAGAGAAAGGAATTGCAGGGACAGTCGGACTCGACGACCGCGTCTCTGGTCACCGTCACCCCCGCTGCTCCGGTGGACATGGGCGTGACTCAGTTGGAAGTTGCGGTAGAGCAGCGAGAGAGTGAGTCTTCTCTCTCCCCCCTCTCTCCCTCTCTTTCTCACCGCCGACGGTTACAGAGTGGCTCGCACAGCAGGTCACCCTGTTGATGGTGACAGCGGCTGACCTGGTCGCTCTGGCCATCGCCATCATCTGGGTGACGCGCATTGTGCGCTCCAGAAATGCGCGCGAGGCCGAGTGAACGGCGTGCCGGAAGCAGTTGGAGCGTCGGAAGAGGTAGAAGCGGGAGGCAGAGGACAAGGCCAGGGCGGCACTCGCTCCCGCCACCCACTCGCCAGCGACAGGAAGTGTGAGTGCGCGAGAGAGAGAGAGAGAGAGAGAGAGAGAGAGAGAGAGGATCCAAGGTCTCTTCCCCTCTCTCCCCTCTTTCTCTTCTATCTCTATCTCTCTATCCCTCAGTTGGGGTTGGTCGGTTGCAATCGGAAGACTACCTGAATCTTTCTGCATTTTTCAGGCCGAGTTCAACTTTGTCGTGATGGAGATTCTGAACGCGAATCTCAGTGACATGCAGTCTCTGTCGCCCCACAAGCGCCTCAGCCGGCCCACCACCGCTCGTACTATCATGCAGGCGAGTCTATCTCTCGCGCTCTCTCTCTTCTTTATTTCTCTTCCTCTCTCTCCTCCCCTCTCTTCCTCTCTCCCTCTCTCCCTCTCTCCCTCTCTCCCTCTCTCTCTCTCCCTCTCTCCTTCTCTCCCTCTCTCCCTCTCTCCCTCTCTCCCTCTCTCCCTCTCTCCCTCTCTCCCTCTCTCCCTCTCTCCCTCTCTCCCTCTCTCCCTCTCTCCCTCTCTCCCTCTCTCCCTCTCTCCCTCTAGTTCTCCTTCAGGCTCTGGCCGGTATTCGCGAAATGCATTCCCGAGGATTTCTTCATCGAGACATCAAGCCCGCGAACTTTGCCTTCGGGCTCACCTACGCGGTAGGTTGAATTTCTTTTCTTACATGTACTTAACTGTCTGTTCACAAAATTCTGGAACATTGAGTGTCTCACACATGTCAATGTCATCTGTCATCCTTTGCAGACCAGGTATGTCCTCAAGATTTACTACTTCGGACTGGCTCGGCGCTTCACCAACGAGCGAGGCGATGCGCTGCCGAGGCGAGAGAACGCGCCGTTCCGGTATCAGAGAGAGAGAGAGAGACCGAGTCTTCTCAGGCCGCTCGCAGCTGTCAAGAAGACGCCGACACCTCCGACGGCACTCGCGTCCGACGCGGCTGGAGAGAAGCGGCCGACCGTTGAGGGGCTCGCCTTCGCGCCGGCGTTCCTGCACCTCCGCTTTGTCGGGGAGAAGAGGGAGGTGATCTCCAACGCTTCCACCAAGCATGTGGCGTACGAGGTGAGTAGCTTTCGTTCGATACTACTGTTCTGAATCAATACCTCTGGTACAGGTAATCAATACTGGTGCTTGCAGGTGGTGCAGGACGAGTTGGTGAGAGTCGCTCGCCCCGTCGGCGCCATCCCTCCCGCAGCTCACGCTACGTTCACCATCACCAAGGCCATGAGCACTCCAAACTCTATACTGTAGCTAGCCCTTTGTTAAGCTCGACTACGACCAGGCGTTCAACATGCGCTTTCTGATGATAACGTTCCCGTGCGCGGTGAGTGGCGAGCGGGGGAGGGAGAGAGAGAGAGAGCAGAGAGAGGGAGAGGGAGGGAGATAGGGAGGGAGAGAGAAAGAGAGAGAAAGAGAAGGAGAGAGAACATCTTCAGCCTCCCGCCAAGTGGAGTACCGCGAACATGCAGGGCGTTCTGCCGGAGCTGAACGACGAGAAGCTGCTGCCCGTCTTCCCATGAACAAGCACATTCTCCAACTTTTCCTAACATATTACCCTGTTAAATAAATATTTACTCGCCAAAAAACCTTTTTGACAAATACATTTCCCACACCGCGTTCCTCTGTAAACTATACATTAGAGGGGGACATAGCGAGAGAGAGAGAGGGACAGCAGAGAGAGAGAGAGAGCGAGAGGGAGGGAGTACCTTCATAGAGTCTTCCTTATCCGCCAAGTACTTCTTCAAACCGGGATATTTGTCGAATGGGTACTCGTTCTGCTTTTTTTTTTCTTCCCAAGTCTGAACGATGAGATGCAGTGTGATATATGATATATGACCAAATTCACTAGCTCTGCGTAATTTACCTCATCGCACTCTTCTTCAGTTCGCGCGTACAACAGATGATTGAACACCTTCAGGGCGGCTACCTTCGCACTCGCTTCTACACTAAATGAACAAACATTGAAACTGCAAAAGAAAGTGTGTGCACCTGTCGACTCAGTTTTCTATATATACATCTTCGGTTCGAATTGCTTCTTACGATAAATGTAACATTGAAAATGACGAGAGCCAGGCCAGTCAACCGTGAAATCGAACTCGTCGTCGGAGACGAAGAGAATGTCGATTTTCTTCAGCTTAGGGAACTTCTCTCTCGGAATTCTGAGAAGAATCCTGTGCCACATGCTGTGCTTTCTCTCGTGAAAGAATGTTGCGAAAGGTATGATCGGATCGTCTGAACAAGAAGAAATTTTTGCTATAAACTGGCCCGCATAGTGACCTGACCTTTGAGAAGAGGGTGTCGAAAAGCAAACGTGGAGCAGTAGACTTCATCATAGTCAAACGCTGTATCATAAGACACAATGATCTGAATATATATTGTATATATTTGCATATTCAAGCTGCGCTCACCGGCTCGCCATCGCTAATCAGAGTTAAAGCTTCTTACATCATATCAATAGCCGGCTCACACGCGCCCACGAATGCGAGAGGGAACAAGTTGGACATGATGAAGAAAGGACTGCGCGAATCACCAACAGCATACTGTAACCTTTCTGAACTAGACGCATGTAAACATTTCGTACCTGTAAGACTGGATTCATCTCCAGCGAGTTGAAGAGCACATCTCTGTACGGTTTCTGCTTACGAGTTTCGCTCGCCTTCTTGTTCCTCACTTGAGTCCTATTCCTCGGCGCTCCCAGACCCGTCCCTTTTCCGAGTAACATCTTGTTTGCCTGAAATGAAGAATAGTCCGCCTTTCCTCTTCCCCCTCTCTCTCTTTCTCCCTCTCTCCCTCTCCCCCTCTCTCTCTAACCTGTTGTGGCATAGCGTCCTTCCGCAGACTCTCTTTGATGATCTCCCCGACAACAGACTCACGGCGCGCGAAAGGTGTAGCGGGTGCGGCGTCAGTAGTTGCGTTTCCATGCGGCAGTTTCTTGGATCGCATTGCAGCATCCAAACTACCTTCGTACACAACTACTACCGTATCCTGGTGTTTCTTGTTCTTGTCTCGGAGTGTGAGTTCCGTTTTCCTACAAAATTACAACCAGCGCGGCAGCGCTGGTTGGTTTGTGTTAACCCTAGTCGCGCGCTAGAATCGGCAAAAGGCGATTGAACGAAAGGTTCCTTAGAATCTTTACGAGAACAATGTAATGCTGATAGATGTTATCAGGATGTTAGAAAATGGTTAAGTTTCGATTTTGGTAACGCTAGCTGTTGTAGGAAGCGAGATACGCGCGCGCGCCCCCTGAGGGGCAGGCAATCCCTCGTGTACGGAACGTTTTCTAGGGGGGGGGGGGGGGGGTGGCGCGCACCGGCTGCCCCCAGCAAACAGGAGGTGCACAATACGCACTGCCTGTGGATTGCACTCATATCGTTTAGATCGCGTGCTCTGCCGTGCGCACAGTAGTGTTGTGGTTAGCGATTGCGCCCGTTGAGACACATGGCTCGAGTTTGGTTCCGGCTGGCGGCAAACATTTTGTAATATATGATTTTACATAGAAATGACATTGGAATTGTAAATTTTCCCATCAGCATTACCTAAACTCTTTTTTGCAAATTTTATACAATTTTGGACTCAACAAGGTGAGTGAACTGTTGGATTTCTTTTAAAAAAATGTTTTGTGGTTCATGTTAATGTAGATAGATTTATATGAAATCCAATAAAAGTACATTCATTATCTTTTAAAAGGACTTCCGTAAGAGAAGAGTTTGTGTTACTCAACGTAATGCAACAAAAGCTCATACATTTTATCAATCGAAATAGTACACAAACCTGCTCCAATAGTTCAACAAGTTATATATAATCGATCGGATACCGAAATCAATTTCCCGACATACAACATTTGCTCGCATTAGTTTTTATTGCAGAAAGAGCAGGTTTGTTTACTATTTCGATTGATAAAATGCATGAGCTTTTGTTGCATTACGTTGAGTAACACAAACTCTTCTCTTACGGAAGTCCTTTTAAAAGATAATGTCTCTTTTTCTCTCCCCCGTTTCCCTACAACCTCACTGGAATAGCTTAGCAGATGCTTCTCCAGGCGGAGCGTATTCGTAGTAATGTCTGCGTACAAGCTGAAAATTCGTAATAAGTGTTTTCGATCAACAATTCGATGACTCACCTCATATTCACCATTCGGATACGCCTTCAGTAACAAAAATACTCACCATAGCCGGCGCCTTGTTCAGCATCCCTCCGGCACTATTTGTGAGCATAAACTCTACGCCACCACCTGCCCTGCGCTTATTCGTCTTGGTGTTTATGTTCACGTACCGCTGCAATACAAACACATAAACGGATATGTCAAAAAAAAACTGAAAAAGGAGAGGAATACTTACTCTCAGTAGCTCCAGTATCTTGCAGTTGCATCTCACGAACAGTCCACGGTTTCGCGTCTTGTTGTGCTTGGATGGGATCAAGTACACATCTTGGTTCTTGAATAGCTCCTCCACTTCTTCGAAAAGCCGAAAAGGCCGTTATGTGATAGATCCCCTGCAATCTTCATATCACTTTAATACGGTAAATTTAAACCCCAGGCTAATATAACGTATACCACCCTGCATGGTACAAGCTTTATACCACCTCTACAGAATACAAGCACATATCAAAATCCATACCTCCGTGCGCTGGCTGTTCATGAGCAAAAGTGTGACAAGCAAGTAGGAGGTGATTGCGTTGTGGTCGGGCGCAGAGATGCTTGACTCCGCCTCCCATTTCGCCATAGTGCAGAACACCTAAATCATACATTAGTCACTATTCATCGTCACTCATACCTACCGCGTTGTGCACCGTGTCGCTGCAGAAGTACTTGTAGCACGTGCGGTAGTCGCTGTAGCGGATCTTCCGCCTCTTATCTGTTGTCCGACGCGCGGCGGCCTATAATTGTTACAGTAACAAGAGAACGTATAAACTATGAACCGACCGGAGCTGTGATTGATTCTTCAATGTACTTCGTCACATACGAGGAGTAGTCGAACTGGAACCGACACCAACCACTGCAAAACAACAATGACCATTATAAAAAGATACAATGTACTCACTGCATTCCCAGATACTTCCAGAACTTCTTGAAGTTCTTCGGGCGGTTGTTAAAGGCGGCGACAGAATGCGTCTCGTCCGTGTATACCATCTCGTGCCTCTCGAACACGTGAACGAACGCGTGCGTTCTTCTACGTTCACGGCCACACCCTTGGTCACGTACTCGAAACGTTTTTGAGGAGTGCCAGCACATTTCGCAACGGTGTGGGGTGAAGCGGCAAGTGACCAGCAACGTGCTTGACCGGTGAACGAACCATGGTGAGAGTGATGGATCGAATGAGTGATCTCAGCTATGTATTGTTTAAACTGTAATTATCGTCTCATACCCCGAGGCGACATTCACACAGACTACCTCGCATTTGCTAACTAGAGTCTGCTCTCGATCGTCCTGTCTCAGTCGGTCTCTCTCATGCCCCAAGCCCAGTGCCCCGAGAGCAATTAAACACTCTCGCCACGAAAGTGGCCCCTCACTATCATCTGGCCCCTCACTATCATACTCATTTCCTAATGATTCCCTATCTTGAAAATAGGTCCTTATTTGCACCCGGTCACTCACTGTCATACTCTATCCCTACCGTATCCTTCTCTCCCCTTCTCTCACCCTCCCTTTCACACCCTCTCGTTATGTCGTAGATGCAAGTATGCATTTTTTTCCGGAAAATGTTAGCGATGTATGGTTTTCGCAGAGAGCTTCTAGACCATGTCATAGCACTTCATTTTTTTCTTTAAATTTTATCCATATATCTCATCCCACTCATCGGATATAGCCGAAACCATTTCCGGCCAATTCTCCCTCTGAGGGCAAATGATCCCTGGAATGTATCAAATCACACCCCCGTAGAAACTAGGTGCTTTCTTCGAACTCACCACTCCTGAATCTTTCTAGAAACACCCACAAACCCATTCGCGGGAGGATCTGTGACTTTCAATATACAGTAAACCAGTACTAGATACAGTAACCCGATACCTTGTCATGTCCGAAACGTGCCCGGAAATTAGATAGAGATCAAGAAATGGGTACCGCTAGACTCGGACAGGGCCGGACAAGGTCCCTGTATACTCTTTTCCTCTAAATCTTCTCTCTCTCCTTCTCTTCCTGTCTCTCACTCCCCCAGCCGGACCCCATTTGTGAGGTGCGCTTTAAGATACGATTTGAATAAAAGAAAAGATAACAACATGCGGTTTCCTCCTAGACCTTCCCTATCACTTTGCGGTACTGTCTGCCAAGTTTCACGTTCTAATCTCACTCCAGTCACTTCCTGGGCCTCAAGGCCAATTTACCCGCTATTTCCGGCCAATTTACCCGCTGAGGGCAAATGATCACTGATATGCATCAAATCACACCCCCGTAGAAATCTAATGCTTTTTTTCCGAACTCTTGAATCTGTCTAGAGAGACCCATAAACCCCTTCCCGGGAGGATATGTGACTTTCAATATACAGTAAACCAGTACTAGATACAGTATCAGTAACCCGATACCTTGTCATGTCCGAAACGTGCCCGGAAATTAGATAGAGATCATGAAATGGGTACCGCTAGACTCGGACTGGCCCAGACAAGGTCCCTGTATACTCTTTTCCTCTGAATCTTCTCTCTATCCTTCTCTCTCTGTCTCTCACTACCCACAGCCGAACCCCATCTGTGAGGCGCGCTCTAAGATACGATTTGAATATAAGAAAAGATAACGACATGCGGTTTTCTCCAAGACCTTCCCTATCACCTGCGGTACTCTCTGCCAAGTTTCTGATCTCAATCCAGTCTTTTTGGGCCTCAATCCATTTCAGGCCAATTCACCCCCTGAAATCGGCCGGATCGGTCGGAACGGAGGCGGGGGTCAGCCGGCGGCGGGTGTGGGGACATATGTGTGGGACAACTGAAATATTATTATGAAACAACGATGTCAGAATGTTGTGACAAGTGTTATAAAAAAATGACATACACGCACTGAGACCAAGAAAATGTGAATAGTGAGTATTGTGACAGTGGTGGAAAGAGCGATGTGTGTGAGTGTTGTTTGTGATGGGATTTCGGGTGTCTAAGCGACATGAGATTCATAAACGGTTGATTTCATCTCCCATTCAGTGGTTCAGTAGAGTGATATTGATTGATTATCGATCGGTTCATATTCGGTTCGTTCCGAGATGTGTTCACCACGTGTGAACATTGATTCCAGTAGATTTGTACGCGCCCCGAGGGGTGCGACCAAAAAGGGCGCACTGCCAGTAGGCAAGTGTGCATTATCGATTGATTTGAGACACGCACACTGTGAGTGTGTGTGGCCGGGGGTTCGCCGCGCACGGGGCGGGTGGATTCGGAGCGCGCCCTCTCTCGCGAGTGCTCACAACCGCTAGGGGGCAGTTGGGCATTATTGATTGATTCGGCTGGCGCTCTGTGAGCGGTGCACGAGGGGGCATTCAATTCGCATATGCTAATTAGAGACGGTCTCACGGAAGTAGTTTGCAGCCGTCATTTGCTATCGTTTTGCGAGCGCATTTCTCTTAAGATGCCTCCTCAACTATTCGCTTTCTTTCTTTTCGCCCCTTTTCGCTCCCCCCATTTTCTCAAGCCTACTCTCAACCTGCTCATTTCGCGATTGTAAATAGTTGTACCTATAACCTATACGTGACATAACCCAAACTTTGCGTCGAGAAACACTTTTAGTTGGGTTACTGTATTCTTACCGTATCCACCGTACTCCACTACTCCATCACTTCATTGCACCGTACTTTTTACCGTAATACGTTACAGACCAGTGCACACGCTTGTATGGCTCATCATTGCCGCCACCCTTGTCACGCAGGTATGTACTGTTCATGTTTATTGTAGTCAGGACGTATGTAGCTCTGTAATCGATAGTTAATCGTTATCATACCGTAATCAATCGATATCATATCGTATTCGATCGATTTAAAATTGTAATGAATTGACATCTTGCTCAAAACTTGTGAGATAGAGAGAGAGAGAGAGAGAGAGAGAGAGAGAGAAAGGAATTGCAGGGACAGTCGGACTCGACGACCGCGTCTCTGGTCACCGTCACCCCCGCTGCTCCGGTGGACATGGGCGTGACTCAGTTGGAAGTTGCGGTGGAGCAGCGAGAGGGTGAGTCTTCTCTCCCCCCCCCCCCCCTCCCTCCCTCTCTTTCTCACCGCCGCCCGTTACAGAGTGGCCCGCACAGCAGGTCACCCTGTTGATGGTGGCAGCGGCCGACCTGGTCGCTCTGGCCATCGCCATCATCTGGGTGACGCGCATGGTCCGCTCCAGAAATGCGCGCGAGGCCGAGTGGACGGCGTGCCGGGAGCAGTCGGAGCGTCGTATGAGGGAGAAGCGGGAGGCAGAGGAGAAGGCCAGGGCGGCACTGGCGGCTGCTCGCGTCCCTCCGCCCACTCGCCAGCGACAGGCAGTGTGAGTGTGTGTGTGTGTGTGTGTGAGAGAGAGAGAAAGAAAGAAAGAGAAAGAGAGAGAGATAGAGAGAGAAAGAGAAAGAGAGAGAGAGAGAGTGCGAGAGAGAGAGAGAGAGAGAGAGACCGAGTCTTCTCAGGCCGCTCGCAGCTGTCAAGAAGACGCCGACGCCTCCGACCGCGCTCGCGTCCGACGCGGCTGGAGAGAAGAGCCGTTGACGGACTCGTCTTCTCGCCTGCTTTTCTCCACCTGCGATTTGTGGGGGAGAGGAGAGAGGTAAAGAGCTCCAACGGCTCCACCAAGTATGTGGCGTACGAGGTGAGTAGCTTTCGTTCGATACTACTGGTCTGAATCAATATTGGTGCTTGCAGGTGGTGCAAGACGAGCTGGTCAAGGTCGCTCGCCCCGTCGGCACCATTTCTCCCGCGGCCCACGCCACCTTCACCATCACCAAGGCGGTGAGCACTCCGAAAACTATACTGTAGCTAAATAATTGTTAAGCTCGAACACGATCAGCCGTTCATCCTGCGCGTTCTGATGACAACGTTCCCGTGCGCGGTGAGTGGCGAGAGGAAGAGAGAGAGGGAGGGAGAGAGGTAGGGAGAGAGAGACAGTGAAGGAGAGAGAACATCTTCAGCCTCCCGCTAAGTGGAGTACCGCGGACATGCAGGGCGTCTTCCCATGAACACGCACATCCCCCCACTTTCCTAACATTTTACCCTCTTAAATAAATATTTAAAGCAACAGTGGCGACTTATTTTCGACTCGGAGTATTATTAAAAATCATATTATCCTAACACATTTGCAATTTTTGCGAAAGAACGACGATTCTGCGTAACTTTCGATTCTGCCACTGCCAAGAATGCAGCTCAAAAATTGAATTTCCCGCCAACGCTTCACTGCAAAAACTGGGATCGGAAACATAACCGCAAATAAACAACGCCCTGTCACTTGCTTCTTGCTCAGTGCATGTGCGCTGCGTTGTGACCCTGATGTTCGCGGGTTCGATTCCTGTCAGCGCCAAATGTTTTGCTCGTGTGAAAATGAGGAGTTGTGGATGGTTGTGGCAGAAATAAGTCGCCACTTTTCCTTTAATCGCAAAAAAAAACCTTCTTGACAAGTACAGAACCAAGAATCAATAAAACAAACAATAATGTACACACCACTTGGACAATAATTAAACAAAATCATTAGTAGTAGAAGTTTGGTGTCTATGGCGATATCCGAATCCGAACCTGCTTTTTGTTGAATCGCAGCTTGAACGGGCAATGCACGATGAGATGCCGAAAGTTGAAGGATGATCTGGACAACGAGTGCGAGGTTTTTTTTTTAAAAACAAAAAATGATGGCAACAATATAAAAAAAAACTAACCGCTGCTCATGAGCTCCTCTCCGAGCTGCACCTCCTGGAGGAAGAACGACTGCATGGCGGTGGCGTCAGACGGATCGGGAATACCTCCGGACGGCATGCCTCCGCCGGCCATCGGACGCCCCGAACGAGCAGCAGCAGCCTCGCTGACCAGTATTGATCACCGTCGTTCTCTTTGTTCTCATCCTCATTTGTGTCACCCATTCCGCCTCCCTACTGCTCAACTGGAACATCAATGAGATTCAATAAGAAGACACTCACACTCACCAGTCGGGGTCATCAAGTAGGCTGACATGGCAATCTGATTCCCTTCGCTCCGCTACTGCGCCTCATGTCTGGAATATAAAGTAGTGTATTTCGATAGAAAATACAACAATTAAAGAGGGCGCCCTCTCTTTTGGCTTATATAACTACACTCGATTCGATAACTACACTCGATTGTGAACGTTCTTTGTTCACACCCCTGTGCCCTTGTGGCAGAACCTTACGTCCTTGTGACGGATCCACGGCCTTGCTTGTCTCGGCCAAAACTCTACTCTCGGCCTTGCTTGTCTTGGCCATAACTTTTATTTCATATATACTATTCTTATCACTTATATTTACATCACATTGTTTATCTTACTTTACTAGTAAAATGACATAAGGTAACTCAATCGCCCTCTACCTTCCAATAGTCTCCTTTCCACGATACCCTTCTCTTTATCACGAAATTTCTTTTCTCTCCACTCTCTTTCAATAATACGAACAATAGAACGAAACTCCCCGCATACATCGATCATACTCGTGATTCCGTATAGGAGTCACAGCCCCCGCATTGCACACTACATTGAACGAAGGTGTACTTTTGTACATGCTATCTATTGCGATTGAGCATATATGCGCAGAATCAGTGTGAACGAACAGCATGTAAAATCAACATTTATAGCACTACACTTTCGCTGTTTGTCAAGTCACACAACCATATCCTTATCTATCAAGTGAATACTATGGTGCGATCTACCATGGATTCGGGTTCCAAAAGTGGTCTGCTCACCGCTTGACAAGGCTCACAAAGCCGACACAACGGGACAAGTGCCTGGTGTATCCACGGGAATCGTGGGTGTCGGCAGCCTCACGTGAGTGTTGGTCACCTGGACCCTAAGCAGTTACGATTCCCACCCCATATCAAACGCGGCTACGACAGCCTTACAGTCGGCGAACACACTCTCCACTCGAACCCCTTATTACTATAATCAGAAAATTAAATGTGTACGGGGACCGTCTGGATTGAGAGTGGATCTGCCTGAATCTAATAATGTCACTGGAAATCCCTGTGGAAACGGAAGATGTAAAATATGTCCTAAAATTCAATTCACTAATGAGGTAACCAGTTATGCAACAAACTTGAGGTGTAGAACTATGAAAGAAGGAAACGCGAACTGTCAATCAAAAAATCTTATATATTTAATTGAGTGTAATATATGTAATATGCAGTATGTTGGAGAAACAACGAGAACGTTGAAAATAAGAATGGGAGAACACAGAACATCAATCAAACACAACAAGTATCACACTTACTTATGCAAGCACTTTCAGACCAGCGATCATACAAGTGAAGATTTCCGAATAACTATTTTAGACAATCTTCCCGAAAACTCACAAAAAACTATTTTACTTGATAAAGAAGTACAATGGATCAGACTACTAAATACAGCATATCCATATGGACTGAATGATCAAATAAAAGGTTTTGGAAACATATCAGATATTAGTACTGCCGATTTCAAAGTCAAGACTCAACCATACAGCAGTTTGAATTTGGAACTACCAAAAAAGAAACACAGAGGAAGAAAGAGAAGATCGATAAAAACTCAACAAAACAGTTTCACTATTGAAAATGTACTCGATTCAATATGCACTCTTGATTCGAAAGGGTTATATGTATATCAAAGAAAACTTAATAAACACATATTAAAACAACTGACAAATTACATGATAAATTCTGATGATTATCAGAGTTTGAGCAAAACAATAAAGTTAAAAATATTCAGTATTATTGCAAAAGAACTATCGGAAAGAAGCAATGACAAACCGCCAAGAAAATTTCACAACCTCAATTTACAATTTCACGGAAAGTTTATGAATGAATTAAACATCTCTAAAATAATAAACCGCGAAATGCGCAAGATAACAAGTGCAGTATCTCTACCTGAATCTTACTTAGATACACGAATAACGTATTCTTATGAAGACCCCACCAGCAGAGTTTTGTATAATTACAATTCCTTTTTGAAAAGATTAACGAATAATAAAATTAAGCAAATTATTAATGATGATTGTGCTTGTGCACGTTATAAAGATTTCATTAATTCTTACTACAATCACGTTGTTACTGGAGACTTGAATATCATTAAGAACAGTCAATTAAGGTCATTTTTTGAGAAAGGAACTAAATACAGAGAACAGAAACAAACTGACTTTGACACAGTTATATTAAAATTGACAGATAATATTTATATTCACCTTGATAAGCTTTCCAAAATTTACAGTATACGAAACGCTAACCTGTGCATTCTGAAAGAACGAATAATTACGAAGCTCACTATTAGACTAGAACAGTTGAGACCAACCATTCAGCGAAAGAATAATGAATTAAATGAATACGCGCACGAAATTAAAACTTTACAAACTGATTTTATAATCACGTGTATTGATAAAGCAGCCGGAAACTATGCACTCACTTGCAAAAAATTATACCTGATAACACTAAACAAGGAACTCGGATATGATTACATTAATGAAATCGTTAACAATTCTAATGAAACATATGCGAAATATGATAACGAGAATGAGTCTCAAATACTACAACGCCATCTCATAACCACAAGTAACAATAAGTTGTCTACAAACTATGATCAACAAGTTTTGCCTAAAATTTACGCAATTCCAAAGATGCACAAAACGCCATTAAAATTTAGATTTATAACCGGAGCATTTAACAGCAGTTTAAAACCAATTTCAATTGAGCTACAAAGAATTTTGTCATTTATAAAGACGCACTTCAAACGATATTGTTCTGTAATCTCCGAACGGAACGGAATAAACATGTACTGGTCAATCAATAACTCTATTGATGTAATCAATAAACTGAAAACTATTAATAACAGACAAGATTTGAAAATATTCACTGCCGCGGCTATTTGGCCGAGAGATACAATATGCCAGCCCTGCTGAGTACAGTAAGCAGGAGAGACATGAGATGAATTGCGGTCTGCGGATCGTATTGATTCTGGAACAACTAATCGATAATCGACCACTCTTCCATTCGGTGGGAGACTTGGAACAATTGCGAGTGTGCATGCGAGTCGCAATCCAAAATGAGAGAACACGCAAAATACCGAGACTGATGGACGCCGATCTATCGCATATGCAAATGAACCCTGAGCCACTCTTTGTGAAAGGGAGTTGGTATGAGAAACTCGCGCAAGCGGCCGCCTTTGAACAGGTGGAATACGTTGCGGATACGTTTGTGAGACATGCGTACCTGCTGAAAAAGGATAAAATAACTGAAGCGTACAAGCTACTAAACGATGATTTGCCCTCGTGTGAATCACTCGATGATAGACATAGACCAATGCACCCGAAAAAGAGAAAATCAAACAAAGCCCCGCCCCCTCGAGAAGTGAAGGAGTTGAGGGTACTGTATCGAGAGAACAAGGCGCTTGCTGTGAAACGTATCCTCGGAGAGGAGTCGAAACACTGTGAGATCGGAATAAATCGAGTGGAAAACTATTTCCGCAAAACAACAACTGCACACCCGTGCGACAATGAGGCAGTGAGGCGACTTGCCGCCAATCTGCCACGACTGAACATCTCCGAATCACTCCTCAGGAGGTTCGGAAAGAAAGAAGTGATGGAAGTGATGAAAAAGAAGTCAGACACTGCTTCCGGACCGGATGGTACCGTATACAGTGATCTACTGAAGGCCGATCCCGATGTTTCTTTCATGACTGCACTGTTCAATCGGTGTCTGAGAGAGCAGCGGATTCCGAAAAGTTGGAAAGAAACTGATGTCACTCTGATCTACAAAAAGGGAGACGAGATGGACATTGAGAACTGGAGACCGATTAGTCTGATGAATGTGATATGCAAAGTGTACACCACACTCCTCACAAAGAGGGTGTGCGAGGTGAAAGGAATTATCAGTGATTGCCAGAAGGGCTTCACAAACAGAGAGGGTTGTCTGGAGAACATTGCGCTTCTCCGCACACCTATCCACCACATCAAATCGATAAAAGGAGACGTGTGCGTTTCGTGGCTCGACCTCGCCAATGCATTTGGGAGTGTCCCCCACACCGCCATTCTCGAGGCCCTGAGGGCATTTGGCTTCCCGCCCGAACTCCGCAATATCATTGCAGACCTGTATCAGGGTGCGACAATGCGAGTGAACACAAAGAACGACCAAACCAGAAACATTGCGATAAATGCAGGAGTGAAACAGGGAGACCCCATCTCACCTGTCCTCTTCAACATCACACTGGAGATGCTCATCCGAGCACACAAAAAGAGAGTGAATCCCATGAAAATACTCGGACAGAAGTTCTCTTTGCTGGCTTTTGCCGATGATATGGCAATTGTCACCAAAACACACTCTGAGATGCAGTACCAGCTGGATAAAATGGCAGAAGACGCAAAGCAGATCAACTTGATTTTCAAGCCGCGCAAATGCGGAACGCTCACTATCCAGAAAGGGAAAGTGGTGCAGAAGGAAACCAAAATGTACAACCAGTGCATCAGTGTACTAGGTGAGAATGACAGCTACAAATACCTCGGAGTGAATGTGGGATTCCGTGAAATCATCGAGCCCACTGAGACACTCAATCAGATGACAATCGATATGCGTAAGCTGGCAGCAGTGAGAGGGCATCTCAGCTGCGACCAGCTGAGAGACGCGATCAAAACGTTTGTGATGTCGCGACTAAACTACATTGCAATGAACGACAAGTGCTCTATGAACAGCATCAACGAACTAGAGAGGACACTCGCGTGTACCATCTCACACATCCAAAACGTGAAGACTGGAGTGCCGAAGCCGTACCTGTACTGCTCGAAAGGCCTGCACATGCAACATCCGAAAGATACCATGTACAGTGGTCGTCTCAATACGACTATGAAGCTACTGTGGTCAGACGATACGTTTATCCAGACAGTGTTCTGGAATCTACTCGAATACGTTGCAATCACTTGGATAGGGCCGCAACAAGCGAGCACCTGTGATAAGAAAGAGCTGTGTGCGAGATATCTGAATGATGAGAATATTGGATACCGTATCGGATCGTACGGTGGACAGACAAACATGATGCGAAACTGCAGAGAGGCAGTGCGCCATATGAGGAGGTCACTTCACCTGTTCGAGGTGAAATGGATCGATAATCAGCTGGTTGTCGAGATACAAGCGACACCGACTAGCAAGAAATCTACGACCGGTCCGAAAACCAAACATCTCCTAAAACGGAGAATCACGGCTGCACTCGATGAGTGCAAAGTCGAGAGAATGAGTACCGAGTACGCAACTATGAGCAACAACTTTGACATGTTCATGCAGGACAGTCGGAATGCGAGAATTCTCAAGAACAATCAACCATATGCAACCGACAGTGCTCTGGAGTGGAGACATCGGGCAATGCTCGATACTCTGCCCCTAAAAGGAGCGAGAACGAATACGAGAAGTGCCGAGTGTGACCGAATGTGCACATCGTGCAACGAGAACCAACTCGAAAGCCTCTCCCATGTGCTCAATAGATGCAAGGTGCATTTGGGTATGGGAATGGTGGAGAGACACAACAACATCCAAGACATAATCGTGGCAGCCGCGGAAAAGGCGGCGGTGAATCGAAATGCCTGGATCGAGACAGACACTCGCAACTCGATCGATGGCGGCAATTTGCGGCCGGACATTGTGTTGTCGAGAGAGAGTGAAAAGCAAGTGGTGATTTTGGATGTGCGCGTTTCATTCGGAAATGGAATCGCCTCATTCGAACGCGCCGCGACTGATAAGATCGAGAAATACACGGCTATTGCTGAAACGTACAAGGCATTGGGATACACTGTGTCCCTCCATCCATTCCTGGTCAGCTCTCTAGGAGACTACTGGAAAGAGAATGATGAAGCGATGAAGTCACTGGGAATACCCAAGTCAGAGTGGAGTGAGCTCATCTCTCAGATCCAGGGAGAGACATTCGAATACTCGAAAGCAATCTACTACATGCATACAATGGGGGAGGCGTATTCACCCAAATATGGAAAGAACCGACCCGAAAAAGCATTGAAGATGATCGATCGATACAAACAGTACTATGCCCGCCGGGCGGAAGAGAGAGAAAACGACAACATGCAAAGGCAATGAGAGAGAATCACAATTGATCTACCAACATCTGTACTCGCGTAGGGCCGTCTCTCACCCCGTGACATGGGGAGAAAGAGAGCGGTCCGAGAGAGCGCGATACAGCCGGCTGCCCCGTTCGCCCCGACGCTTCAAGGCTGCTGCGACCAAGCGACTTCTGCCGAGGGACCGTCGACGGGAGCGGCCGGACCTCCACACCCCACCCGCACCCCGCACCATGCACAACATCAACACCTCCCCCCAACCATTGAGATTGATAATAAATCTCTTTTATAAGGGTTATATGTATATCAAAGAAAACTTAATAAACACATATTAAAACAACTGACAAATTACATGATAAATTCTGATGATTATCAGAGTTTGAGCAAAACAATAAAGTTAAAAATATTCAGTATTATTGCAAAAGAACTATCGGAAAGAAGCAATGACAAACCGCCAAGAAAATTTCACAACCTCAATTTACAATTTCACGGAAAGTTTATGAATGAATTAAACATCTCTAAAATAATAAACCGCGAAATGCGCAAGATAACAAGTGCAGTATCTCTACCTGAATCTTACTTAGATACACGAATAACGTATTCTTATGAAGACCCCACCAGCAGAGTTTTGTATAATTACAATTCCTTTTTGAAAAGATTAACGAATAATAAAATTAAGCAAATTATTAATGATGATTGTGCTTGTGCACGTTATAAAGATTTCATTAATTCTTACTACAATCACGTTGTTACTGGAGACTTGAATATCATTAAGAACAGTCAATTAAGGTCATTTTTTGAGAAAGGAACTAAATACAGAGAACAGAAACAAACTGACTTTGACACAGTTATATTAAAATTGACAGATAATATTTATATTCACCTTGATAGTAAGCTTTCCAAAATTTACAGTATACGAAACGCTAACCTGTGCATTCTGAAAGAACGAATAATTACGAAGCTCACTATTAGACTAGAACAGTTGAGACCAACCATTCAGCGAAAGAATAATGAATTAAATGAATACGCGCACGAAATTAAAACTTTACAAACTGATTTTATAATCACGTGTATTGATAAAGCAGCCGGAAACTATGCACTCACTTGCAAAAAATTATACCTGATAACACTAAACAAGGAACTCGGATATGATTACATTAATGAAATCGTTAACAATTCTAATGAAACATATGCGAAATATGATAACGAGAATGAGTCTCAAATACTACAACGCCATCTCATAACCACAAGTAACAATAAGTTGTCTACAAACTATGATCAACAAGTTTTGCCTAAAATTTACGCAATTCCAAAGATGCACAAAACGCCATTAAAATTTAGATTTATAACCGGAGCATTTAACAGCAGTTTAAAACCAATTTCAATTGAGCTACAAAGAATTTTGTCATTTATAAAGACGCACTTCAAACGATATTGTTCTGTAATCTCCGAACGGAACGGAATAAACATGTACTGGTCAATCAATAACTCTATTGATGTAATCAATAAACTGAAAACTATTAATAACAGACAAGATTTGAAAATATTCACTGCCGATTTTAGCAGCTTGTTCACAAATCTACCACATTCAGTTGTGAAAGAAAATCTATTTGAATTAATCGAACTTTGTTTCAAAAACAGTAAGCAAGAATATCTGTGTACGTCTTACAAACATGTTTTTTATTCAAATAACAGCCATTCTCGAGGCCCTGAGGGCATTTGGCTTCCCGCCCGAACTCCGCAATATCATTGCAGACCTGTATCAGGGTGCGACAATGCGAGTGAACACAAAGAACGACCAAACCAGAAACATTGCGATAAATGCAGGAGTGAAACAGGGAGACCCCATCTCACCTGTCCTCTTCAACATCACACTGGAGAT
This sequence comes from Rhabditoides inermis, assembly GCA_963966185.1. Lineage (NCBI taxonomy): Eukaryota > Metazoa > Nematoda > Chromadorea > Rhabditida > Rhabditidae > Rhabditoides > Rhabditoides inermis. Next base: position 102,125 of record CAWZYM010000350.1, on the reverse strand, counting down.
GCTCATCCGAGCACACAAAAAGAGAGTGAATCCCATGAAAATACTCGGACAGAAGTTCTCTTTGCTGGCTTTTGCCGATGATATGGCAATTGTCACCAAAACACACTCTGAGATGCAGTACCAGCTGGATAAAATGGCAGAAGACGCAAAGCAGATCAACTTGATTTTCAAGCCGCGCAAATGCGGAACGCTCACTATCCAGAAAGGGAAAGTGGTGCAGAAGGAAACCAAAATGTACAACCAGTGCATCAGTGTACTAGGTGAGAATGACAGCTACAAATACCTCGGAGTGAATGTGGGATTCCGTGAAATCATCGAGCCCACTGAGACACTCAATCAGATGACAATCGATATGCGTAAGCTGGCAGCAGTGAGAGGGCATCTCAGCTGCGACCAGCTGAGAGACGCGATCAAAACGTTTGTGATGTCGCGACTAAACTACATTGCAATGAACGACAAGTGCTCTATGAACAGCATCAACGAACTAGAGAGGACACTCGCGTGTACCATCTCACACATCCAAAACGTGAAGACTGGAGTGCCGAAGCCGTACCTGTACTGCTCGAAAGGCCTGCACATGCAACATCCGAAAGATACCATGTACAGTGGTCGTCTCAATACGACTATGAAGCTACTGTGGTCAGACGATACGTTTATCCAGACAGTGTTCTGGAATCTACTCGAATACGTTGCAATCACTTGGATAGGGCCGCAACAAGCGAGCACCTGTGATAAGAAAGAGCTGTGTGCGAGATATCTGAATGATGAGAATATTGGATACCGTATCGGATCGTACGGTGGACAGACAAACATGATGCGAAACTGCAGAGAGGCAGTGCGCCATATGAGGAGGTCACTTCACCTGTTCGAGGTGAAATGGATCGATAATCAGCTGGTTGTCGAGATACAAGCGACACCGACTAGCAAGAAATCTACGACCGGTCCGAAAACCAAACATCTCCTAAAACGGAGAATCACGGCTGCACTCGATGAGTGCAAAGTCGAGAGAATGAGTACCGAGTACGCAACTATGAGCAACAACTTTGACATGTTCATGCAGGACAGTCGGAATGCGAGAATTCTCAAGAACAATCAACCATATGCAACCGACAGTGCTCTGGAGTGGAGACATCGGGCAATGCTCGATACTCTGCCCCTAAAAGGAGCGAGAACGAATACGAGAAGTGCCGAGTGTGACCGAATGTGCACATCGTGCAACGAGAACCAACTCGAAAGCCTCTCCCATGTGCTCAATAGATGCAAGGTGCATTTGGGTATGGGAATGGTGGAGAGACACAACAACATCCAAGACATAATCGTGGCAGCCGCGGAAAAGGCGGCGGTGAATCGAAATGCCTGGATCGAGACAGACACTCGCAACTCGATCGATGGCGGCAATTTGCGGCCGGACATTGTGTTGTCGAGAGAGAGTGAAAAGCAAGTGGTGATTTTGGATGTGCGCGTTTCATTCGGAAATGGAATCGCCTCATTCGAACGCGCCGCGACTGATAAGATCGAGAAATACACGGCTATTGCTGAAACGTACAAGGCATTGGGATACACTGTGTCCCTCCATCCATTCCTGGTCAGCTCTCTAGGAGACTACTGGAAAGAGAATGATGAAGCGATGAAGTCACTGGGAATACCCAAGTCAGAGTGGAGTGAGCTCATCTCTCAGATCCAGGGAGAGACATTCGAATACTCGAAAGCAATCTACTACATGCATACAATGGGGGAGGCGTATTCACCCAAATATGGAAAGAACCGACCCGAAAAAGCATTGAAGATGATCGATCGATACAAACAGTACTATGCCCGCCGGGCGGAAGAGAGAGAAAACGACAACATGCAAAGGCAATGAGAGAGAATCACAATTGATCTACCAACATCTGTACTCGCGTAGGGCCGTCTCTCACCCCGTGACATGGGGAGAAAGAGAGCGGTCCGAGAGAGCGCGATACAGCCGGCTGCCCCGTTCGCCCCGACGCTTCAAGGCTGCTGCGACCAAGCGACTTCTGCCGAGGGACCGTCGACGGGAGCGGCCGGACCTCCACACCCCACCCGCACCCCGCACCATGCACAACATCAACACCTCCCCCCAACCATTGAGATTGATAATAAATCTCTTTTATAAGGGTTATATGTATATCAAAGAAAACTTAATAAACACATATTAAAACAACTGACAAATTACATGATAAATTCTGATGATTATCAGAGTTTGAGCAAAACAATAAAGTTAAAAATATTCAGTATTATTGCAAAAGAACTATCGGAAAGAAGCAATGACAAACCGCCAAGAAAATTTCACAACCTCAATTTACAATTTCACGGAAAGTTTATGAATGAATTAAACATCTCTAAAATAATAAACCGCGAAATGCGCAAGATAACAAGTGCAGTATCTCTACCTGAATCTTACTTAGATACACGAATAACGTATTCTTATGAAGACCCCACCAGCAGAGTTTTGTATAATTACAATTCCTTTTTGAAAAGATTAACGAATAATAAAATTAAGCAAATTATTAATGATGATTGTGCTTGTGCACGTTATAAAGATTTCATTAATTCTTACTACAATCACGTTGTTACTGGAGACTTGAATATCATTAAGAACAGTCAATTAAGGTCATTTTTTGAGAAAGGAACTAAATACAGAGAACAGAAACAAACTGACTTTGACACAGTTATATTAAAATTGACAGATAATATTTATATTCACCTTGATAGTAAGCTTTCCAAAATTTACAGTATACGAAACGCTAACCTGTGCATTCTGAAAGAACGAATAATTACGAAGCTCACTATTAGACTAGAACAGTTGAGACCAACCATTCAGCGAAAGAATAATGAATTAAATGAATACGCGCACGAAATTAAAACTTTACAAACTGATTTTATAATCACGTGTATTGATAAAGCAGCCGGAAACTATGCACTCACTTGCAAAAAATTATACCTGATAACACTAAACAAGGAACTCGGATATGATTACATTAATGAAATCGTTAACAATTCTAATGAAACATATGCGAAATATGATAACGAGAATGAGTCTCAAATACTACAACGCCATCTCATAACCACAAGTAACAATAAGTTGTCTACAAACTATGATCAACAAGTTTTGCCTAAAATTTACGCAATTCCAAAGATGCACAAAACGCCATTAAAATTTAGATTTATAACCGGAGCATTTAACAGCAGTTTAAAACCAATTTCAATTGAGCTACAAAGAATTTTGTCATTTATAAAGACGCACTTCAAACGATATTGTTCTGTAATCTCCGAACGGAACGGAATAAACATGTACTGGTCAATCAATAACTCTATTGATGTAATCAATAAACTGAAAACTATTAATAACAGACAAGATTTGAAAATATTCACTGCCGATTTTAGCAGCTTGTTCACAAATCTACCACATTCAGTTGTGAAAGAAAATCTATTTGAATTAATCGAACTTTGTTTCAAAAACAGTAAGCAAGAATATCTGTGTACGTCTTACAAACATGTTTTTTATTCAAATAACAGTCATGATTGCAAATATAATTATTATGATAAAAACTATATAAAATTTCTCATAGATTATGTACTTGAAAACAGTTTTGCGAAGTATGGTAGTAACATATTCAAACAAATTTCTGGAATTCCCCAAGGTAATAACGCTTCACCTATGATAGCTGATCTGACTCTCAGTTTTATGGAATATAAATTTTGTAAACAAAATATTGAATACCTTGATCGTAAAAAGATGAATTGTTTCCGATATATGGACGATATTCTAGTCATTTACCGAGAAAATGATGTGATTCAAAAAATAAAACACGACATTTATCACAGCTCACTCACTCTGGAACAAACCAATTCCGATATCAACAACACTGCATTTTTAGATTTGGACATTCATTTAGAAAATAACAAATTCACTACAAAACTGTATAACAAAACCGACGATTACAATTTTCATGTGGTTCGTTTTCCACATGTCAATAGTAATATATCTTTGAACGTATCATATAACTGTTTACATGGAGAGTTAGTTAGAATATTCCGTTGCTGTTCGAAATATGAAGATTTCAAAATACGATGCAAACAGCTATTTGAAACGTATATCAAAAATGGACACTCGAATAATACCGTGAAAGTACGCATAGCAACCTCTATACTTTCGAATAGTGTATTAAAATGTAAATATAATATGCTTTCAAAACGTGATTTCTCAAAATTTTGCGAAGAAGTGTTTGAGTAACAATTTCGATCTACACCAGTGATCTACCCATCGCACTCTCTCTTGCTCTCTCGACTGTATCACCCGTTCTCGAATGATCTGCGCGCACGTCTTACGTCTTATCAACACAGCTGCGCGCACTTGCCTCTTTCATTCTAGCGTGTGCACTGATCGCAGTCAGCCGCTACCTCTCTGCTCTCAAAAGTTGTTTCCGTCACCACCATTCCTGAACATTTATTCACTAATGTCGAAACCTTTTGTTGTACATTATTCCCCCAACCCCGAAAACTATTCACAAATACTTTTCCATCAACTTCATCTCTGATGAGACTCCGGGTTGATGGAAGGCTCAAGTGGTAAGATGCTAGGAGTCGAAACCACTTGATCCAAGTTCGCGTTTTCTTCGTGATTACTCAATTGCGTGTTATTGATTACGAAAGACACGTCGTTAGGATAGGGCTCGCGCCAGAATTTTCAAGTAGCGATATTTAAAGGTCTCCTTAGCAGCAATGTGACGTCATCCAATTTATGCTATCTTGATTCGGACCGTTCCGTAGGCCAGATTATTGGTCGGTGTCATCTTTGTATCTTTTCTCCGAAAGATATTATGAGCGATCGCGCGCGCGCACGACAGAGCTTGGCAATCAGTGAGATAAGAAATTTCTATGAAATTCAACAAAAGCACATATATTTTCTTGTTAAAAAGTACGTAAAAAGGCAGTTTGTCTTGACCCAATTCAACAAAAGCGCATGCATAAAACGTTTACAAATACTAATACAAACCTGCCCATAGCCCATAGCGGACTGTTAAAGTAACAGATGAGATATTAGAATAGATAAACAGAAGATGGAGAACGATGGAAGAGAGAGAGAGAGAGAGACAGAGAGAGAGAGAGAGAGAGAGAGAGGTAGAGAGAGAGGGACCAAGACAGAGAGGGACAGAGATACAGAGAAACAGAGAAAGAGACAGAGATGCAGGTTTGTATTCAGAAGTTCAGAAATTTATCCGGAATCGTTATATCTGTGCAATCACAACAATATGACTAGAAGCATGCAGTAGGGCCAAGATCTTGGTAGGTTTTGAGGGGAATACAGTTTAGCAATCAAGGTTAGTGGTGGACGACGATTCTTGATCGATACTCAGTCGATAATTGATCGCTAATCAGCCCAATCCATTAGAGTGCGATGGTAGGTGGAGAGGCTTCGGTAGTTCCTTTGCTCCCACGTCACGTCCAGACACCTTGACGTGTTTGGCAGAAGTGTACTTCCTCCACAGGCACTCTCGCGACGACAACTGAAATGAGTGAGGAGGCAAGCGCCTCATCATTAGAATCTCCCAATCAAGTCAAACCGCCATGGAGCTTCTATCACATTTACAGATTATTACAAGCGTGTGGGGTCTTGAAACCTCTTTTAGTTCATACTGAAAAAAAAGATCAATTGCGACTCCAAATTTTTATCTTATCAGATAAACATGTGACCGCACTCCTAATGTTTTGTTACAACTTAATGGATTGTTACACAATGACATATGTAACAAACCATTCAACAGTTTGCTTCCCTCTCAACAATTCTCTCTCTCTCTCTCTCTTTCTCTTTCTTTCTCTCTCTCTCTCTCTCTCTATCTCTCTCTCTTTCTTCCTCTCGCCCTCGTTGTCATACATGAAAAAGGACCGGATGTGTGCGTAGTTAGTTACAAATACTCTTCTTTAATTTTTTGTCTGATTTTATGATAATATAGTTGTTTGAGGTGATATGCGGTATGTTTTTTTAAAAATGTTCACTGTCCAACAGTTTAGGGTACTTTAAAACTATTGGACAACATAATGTACCGCGCTACCCCAGCGACATGCAACTACCTCGAAAGTATGCTGGATGTGAGAAAGTAGGATGTAGATAACCTTTCATCTTTCTGAGGAGATAACACATAATAATTAAACATAGTCATACGTTTATACAATCAAATCCAGACATTCGATTTGAGAACATTCATTCAAACAAGTATTTTTTTGACAAAAATCACATGCTGAACAATACCATCGCGCTCAAACAAGTCACAATAAACAGAATCTATGTGACAAAACAAAAACAAACAACGACAACGACATCACATATAACGGGAATCAATCACGCGGTGATCCTAGGAGAGGGAAATCTAAGTGACTAACGGGTGTACGGTAGCGGCATGGTATCACATTAAATCTTTTTACAGATAAAATAGAAATGCGTAAGCACGCGTACACAAAAGATCACTTTTACATCACACAACACCTACTACCAATGTGCTGCAGCCGACGGAACACGGACTCGTCCTCCTCTTCTTCGAAGCACTTCTTAATGATGTCCTCGAGCTCCTTGACCTTGTCGGGCAGCGTGGCGTGGTCGACGATCTTGATGGCAGCGGCCTGCTCGGCAGTCATCCTGTGCCGACCTCGCAGGTGCCTCTCCACCATGCCCGGCTCTGCAATCAGCATATGATAAGAAATATGCTGTGCCCGCCCTTTCAGGCCCCGCCCCCTTTCCACTCACGGCACGAGGCGAAGCCGCATGGAAGTACAGGATAGCCGAACCGCGGCTGGTTGCAGCAGAAACGGCGGCCCTTGACATGCACCCACGCATGCTTCCGCTTCTCCGGGAACCCTTTCTGAAAGCATCCATAGCCAAAAGTAAATCTGAATCATTTTGATTTATTTTATATTACTCAATACATTCGGTGAACGACAAAAACACATCCATACACGATATACGTTCACAAATACTAATATGAACCTGCACCCCACCCCCTAAAGTCAGAATTTGTGTTATGTGGTCGCACCTACTGTATCCGAGTGAATTGAGTTTAAGGAAAGTTTTGCGCACCATGTTGCAGAGGCTGCACGGGAACAGCTTGCGCTCGCGAGCGGTAGGCCGATGTACTCGCGAATTCGGCGCCACCGTCACCCTCAACTTGCGCACAATCTTCACGCGGCCAGAGCCGGAGAGCTGAAATGTACTGTAAGTAGCATTCCTTTGAGATCATAGAGTAGTTTGAGGTTCACTATTCAAACACGATTATGATCGATAACAGTTTGATATACTCTGTTCGTTTGGGATTTTCATTTATTTACTAGACTCGCTTAGGGGATTAATTTGGTTAACTCCACTCAGGGTTACGATAGGAAAATAATTTGATCTACTCCAATCGCTTAGGATTACGGTAGGAGAATAATTTGACCAACTCCACTCTCTTAGTGTTACCGTAGGAGAATAATTTGACCAACTTCACTCGCTTAGGGTTACGGTAAGAGAATAATTTGACCAACTCCACTCACTTAGTGTTACGGCAGGAGAATCATTTGATGAACCACACTCGCTTTGGGTTACGGTAGGAGAATAATTTGATTAACTCCATGCGCTTAGGGTTACGGTAGGATAGTAATTAGACCAACTCCACTCGCATAGGATTACAGTAGAAGAATAATTTGACCTACTCCACTCGATTAGGGTTACGGTGGGTGAACATAGGGTGACCCACCACGCTCGCCTGATCGTCGTCACTGTCCGCAGCCTGGCTGACCGCTGTCTGTACTTGCTGGCGAGGCCGTCCCGGACCGCGCGCCACCTTGCAACTTCCGCTCGTCAGCAACGACTTCATCTCCTCCACCTCGGCCAGAACCTGAACAACGACAATGTGAAACATGTCGTCTCTGCTTTTCATGCTAACCGCCTACGAATTGCTTCCACTTGTTGCACTTGTTCATTGCGCAGGATCATTTCCCGTCTGTGTTAAAGTCAAACCGGTGCCGTCGCGTCCATCCACGGTACCGCCCACTTATGTACCGCCCACTATTACTATGTAACGAACTGTGGCAAACATAATTATGTTTTTCAGGAGTCGAGCACCCCGACGGACAACCTGCTGCAAATCTCCTCGCAGGTGAGAGAGAGAGAGAGAGAGAGAGAGAGAGAGAGAGAGAGTGAGAGAGAGAGTGAGAGAGAGAGAGAAACATACAGAGAGAGGGGCAGAGAGAGAGAGAGGGCGGGGGAGGGGCAAGCGCTAATTGTTTAGGAGGCTTCTTTTCTGCCAAGTGGAGGCAGTAGCACCCACGCTGTTGTCAACTGCAGCAAGATTCTTCTCGCCGTTAAGGTGGGTCCCACCGCGAATGTCCTGATAGCTCACACCCCTGATCAGGTGCGGAGCTCCAACAACACGGCGTTCCGGGTCTCGCCCACCTACGCGCTCATCGAACCCGGATCGCTCATCAAGCTGACGGTTAGGAGGAACGGTATGTTACAGTGATCCAGGATACCGTAATCCGGAATGCAGTAACTCTACGAATACGTTTCTCTTACAGGCGAGCTGTGCAAGCGAGCGGCCGACAAGCTGCTCATACAGTACGCCGAGGCGATGTTCGGAGAAGACGCCAAGGCGTGCTTCAAGCGCGCGGAGGACAACAAGGTGAAAGAGGGGGAGAGAGAAAGAGAGAGAGAGAGAGAGGGAGAGAGAGAGAGAGACTGTTTTCTCAGACGCGTCTCGCGTGTCCGTTGCGGATCAGGCTGCTTACTGCGCAGCCGGGCGAGCAGGTCGAGAACGTGAGTCGGATATCGATCGAAATCGATTGATATCGATTGATATCGATTGATGATAGATGAAAGCTTTTGCAGAAGGCGGGACTGCTCAACATCAAAAGGGACGGCTCTTCTTAGAAGTCTTTTAGAGGACCCGTTTTCGGTCTCTATGACTATGATGTCTAAACTTGTTAAAATAAATTAGTTATAATTATCACCGATTATTGACATAGATCACCATGTCATATTCAAACAATTGTCTAATGATGCATCAACCAATGCAACGGCTGGTACTAATGCAACTGAAATAGGCGGGACAAAGAGTGCGGGGCAAGGCGAGCGAGACAAAGTGGGTGGGGCTACGTGGGCGGGGCCAGATACAGATGACGCGTGTCGCGCGAGAATGCGTCTACAGTCTACGCCTTGTCTCACCTGTGCGAGAGTAGGCTTCTGCGAGCCGTCTCCAATCACCGCGTCGCCCTCACTGAAATCAATCAATCAATCAATCAATCAATCAATCAATCAATCAATCAATCAATCAATCATCGATTTCGTAGGGAATGCGCTCAAAAATAACTGAAACAATTGAAATAAATAATCTACGCGGACTGACCGGCACATTTTCACTCCGGATGGCGAAGCATGCGGACGGAGGAGAGTCTTGACAGGTGACTGTGCGGTCCGCACACTGAAATGAACACGGTAGACGCGACATACGGTAGTCCTATCATCATGGAGAAAGCTAGGCGGCATGTTGTGAGGCAACGTCCACACTCATCTAACAAGTACACGCCTAATTACGTGGAGAGAGAGAGAGAGAAAGAGATAAAAAGAGATAGAGACTCACCCTCCGAGGGACACCGTCTGGAGGTAGTTCCAGTCGGCGCTACCATCCAGCGCGCGCTCCACTACCTCCTGTAGCGCATCCAGATTTCACTCGACCCTGAAAGCATCACGTCCATTGCAAAGCCACGCCCACTGAGACCCCGCCCCTCTGAAAAGAAAACCCACACTGTCGGGTCATCATTGCGCAGGAACGCGAGACATGCGCCGATTGCGCGCCTGCCACAGGTCCGCTCATTGGGCGCCTGTTCGATACGGTATAAGAGAGAGAGAGAGAGAGAGAGAGAGAGAGAGAGAGAGCGTCCACCTGCCGATCTACGTCCAGAATATTGACGGGGATGACCCCGTCAATAAATAAATGCCCGTACGCACACCGCATCTGCCGCAGCAGATCGTCCGTGTACTGAAAGACAGAGAGATTTAGAGAGAGAGTGAGAGAGAGAGAGAGAGTGGGAAGAGATAAGCTGTATCTTAGAAACCTCCTACAGGCTCCGCGACTTGCATAGTACCCCAAATATGACGCACTCACCCAGGTGGTGATGTCCCCCTCCCTGTCCAGACTGTCTGCCAGCAGCACACTGTCCGTATGCTTGCAGTAGCTGAAAAGAGTAGGTTGAGAGAGAGAAAGAGAGAAAAAGAGAAAGAGAGAGAAAGAGAGAGAGAAGTGGAACCCACCGCAGGAAGACAAAGTGCTGCTCGCTGTGTGCAACCTGCACCGTCGACGTCTCTCCACTCGCCTGCGCTCGACGCATCTCAAATGTTCAGACCGTACATCGTCTACTCATGCTTGATTCACAACTATTAATCAACGCCGTGTGAACGTTTCCATAGAATAGAAATGTTCCAAGTTAGCAAAAACGCTGCGGGATCGGCAAGAACCACCGTATTATAGATTTATGAGTGATCCCGCAAATGAGGTTTTTTCCGCGATCAAATTCGTGCCAAGCGAGAGCGTTACCACTACGCTAACTGGGTGCGAATCAAACTTTGTGTATAAGAACTCTGAACGAGAAGCGAAACTTTCGTTGTCCATGGTACTGCTTTATTGCGGTACAACAAAATGAGTACTTCACTTGACATTGATCATGTAACATACGCTATGCTATCTCATAATAAACTAGAGGTCAGACTCAACTTTTGCTGGCGCCAACCCTTAGAAATATCTTCAGAGAGTCCCTTCTCGTATCAAAAACGACTTTCTGATACACAATTGACCTCGCCCTAACACACCTTGAACTGCTCCACACTGGAGATCTCGACATGTCCGGGGTACAGCTGCAGAAAACAGCCCAGAACCCTCGACACGATCTCCCCCTTCATTAGACCGTCGTTGTCGTAGATCTGAAACAAGCGCATCAGAGAGCGAGATAGGGAGAGAGAGGGAGAGAGAGAGAGAGAGAGAGAGAGAGATGGAAGGTGAAAGAGGAAGGGAAATAAGAGAGAGATAAGAGGGAGGGGGAGGAAGAGAGAGAGAGGAAGGGGGGGGGGAGAGAGAAGGGGGAGAGGGAGGAAGAGAGGGAGAGAATCACATTGACAGTCATGTTTACTGGATTCTTCGCACATTTCGATCAAGGACCTCTTTCTCTACAGCCACGTTCAGCGGTTAGAAGAAGCGGGTCACGCCCCCTCTGACCCCGCCCCTTTTTCAGGTGGGCGATGAGGGAGACATCGATCTTACTGCCTACTATTGCGCGCCGCTTTGTGCCGTGCTTTGACGAGCTCGACACAAAGGTGCCACTTCTCTATCGATTACGATTCGATATTTATCGATTTTTCGATATTTTCAGGTCAGCTGGAGAGTGCACGTCACCCGAAGAAAGAAAGAGGGAGAGAGAGAGAGATAGAGGGAGGAAGGGGAGAGAGGAGGAGAGAGAGAGAGGGGGGGGGGAGCGGGAGAATCACATTGACAATTTTGTTCACATGTTGATTGGATTCTTCGCCCAATAGCCCATTCAATCAAGGACCTCTATCGCCCCAGCCACGTTCAGCGGTTAGAAGAAGCGGGCGCTTTGTGCCGTGCTTTGACGAGCTCGACATAAAGGATAAAGGTAACATTTCTCTATCGATTATCGACTCGATATAGATTGATTATCGATCTCTGCTGAAGTCACCCGAAGAAAGAAAGATTGAGAGAGAGAGGGGGAGAGAGAGGAAGAAGAGAGGGAGGAAGAGAGAGAGATAGAGAGAGAGATAGAGAGAGAGAGAGAGAGAGAGAGAGAGAAGGAGAGGGGGGAGAGAGACACGCACCTGGTCGGAGTGGGAAGAAGCAACCGAATCGTCGCTCGATCCTTCGGAGACAGACATGGCGGGTGGATTGGCAATGTCGAAATGCGAAATCCTGCACAAATCATCATTACTAATCATCGATAAACGGCCGATAACAAACAGAAAACTGCACGGCGCGTGTATACGTGCGCGCTTTGAACGTGACTACAATGAGTTCGCGATGGGCTGAGTGTATGCTAATTGCATGTCCAACGCGTCGAGTCGCGTCAGTGCGCATATGCTAATTCGAATCCCGATCCGTGCCTCTCGTATTCGAGATTGATTCCAAGACAGAGGGATAAGCGCAATAGCTATGAATACGCAAAAGTTGGATAATATCGTATGCGGGGCGCGGCTTAGTGGATAGAGCGTTCGTCTGTCAATCTCACGGTCGCTGGTTCGATCCCCCTCGGGGTAAACCTTTTTCAAAATTCACCCAGCACCTGTGTTGTGGCAAACCACTCTCATGGTGCCAGAAGGCGTCACAGCACCACATTTGATCGGGCACCGGTTTATTAGCTCCCAGACAAGAAAATCGGAAAATTCATCACATGACGTCATGTGATGAAGTGATGAGTTTTCCAGATAGCCGAAAACGACAATCTATCTAACAAAATTAAAAAGAAAAAGGAAAAAAGGAAGAAAAAAACCTGTGCAAAGGGGTAAGTGTTGCACTAACTTGCACATTCACACGACACTGTACACTACAAATTTTTAAAGTTTGTTTTTATTTTTTTTATTTTTTTTTAATTGTTGTCGTGACGTTTTACTTTTTTTCGCAGGGTGACTACTGTCTACATGGTACGCCAGCGGAAATCAGCTCAGAGCAGTCTGGTGAGTTTTTTTAAAGCTTGCCTCCTCTATGTTTTCCTTCTTTCTCCTTTAGCGCAGCGCATCGTTCTCATTCTTGTAGGATTGTTTAGGATCGATTTCAGTTTCATTCGCTTTTTTTCGATTCAACTTTTGAGAGAAATGCCCGTGACGATTGTTCTCTCGTTTCTATAATTGCCCTGTGATGAAACATATTTCTCAAGATATGAAACATTTGCCGTATTTTGAATCCTCCAATAACTACACTAAAACATACTTTGACTAACTGATAACTCACTGTTAACTCACTGTTAACTTTCTATAACTCCTTCTGTTCAGCTGGATGGTCTCGTCTCTTGCGTGTCGGCCGCAGCCGCCGTCGCCGCCGTCGGCAAGAAACGAAGGGGCAGGAGGGGCAAGGGCAAGGTGGGAGGGCTGGCTGCATTCACTCGTCCGATACATCGACAATCAATTCATTACATACTCCCACTACTCCCACTCCTCACTCTGGTCTACCTCCCTCTCTCTCACTACTATTAATTGGTTATGACGAGTTATTTATTTCAAGGCATTCCTTTTTGTAGAATTGCTTTCTCAATTACATTGTATTACCTTACTTGATAATTTTCTTCGCACCGGTCCTTTGTTCCCAATGATCTTTTTTTCGCATTCACGTAGTTTTCATTTACATTTACATAGATTGATTGATTGATTACATAGTTGTCGTGTATGTTATGTAGCCACATCACCCTTCACTCCCATGATTTTTCTCTGTTGTTGTTTTGTATAGGCCTGTAATTTTGTTATTCTTTCCCGATAAAGTTTGTAGTGAACTGGAACTCCATTAAATTTTTTGGCGTACACTTTGGAACGGTTTTGTTCCGTATCTACTATCTCACAAAACGTATTTTATCATTGTATTACTATTCAAATTATTTAACTTTGAATAAACTATCAAAAGTGTAGCCCAAACTACTGTGCTGATCTGAAGATGGACCGTCGCGAGTCTTCGGGATCGGGGCTCGAAACTGTGAGTTGCACTTCACTCACTTCTTGTTGCGTAGTCTACGCCATTTGTTTGGATGAACGTTTTGCGATATGATTGTTTCGCGATTATTGCGTGAAACTCGATCTCCTATTGGCGACTGTGTGAAACGATCATTTGTTATCAAAACGTCGATCAATCAATCAATCGTTCATCCGGAATCGTTATATCTGAATATGACAGCACCATCATGATGATATGAAAGTCGAATGCATGACTATCTAATCGTTCCAGCTCGCATCGAAGCCGCGTGTTTCGACGGGCGGCAGTAGAACAGCCGCGGTCAGCACCCACGTCGACCTGGTCAAGCCGGCAGCGCTTAGTCTGGTGCGAGTTCTCATCAAGCCTTCAATTTCAATTCAACATTCATCCGGTATCGCATTATATGATCATAACTCAAACATCAATCATTATCTTTTAAAAGGACTTCCGTAAGAGAAGAGTTTGTGTTACTCAATGTAATGCAACAAAAGCTCATGCATTTTATCAATCGAAATAGTAAACAAACCTGCTCTTTCTGCAATAAAAACTAATGCGAGCAAATGTTGTATGTCGGGAAATTTCGGTATCCGATCGATTATATATAACTTATTGAACTATTGGAGCAGGTTTGTGTACTATTTCGATTGATAAAATGCATGAGCTTTTGTTGCATTACATTGAGTAACACAAACTCTTCTCTTACGGAAGTCCTTTTAAAAGATAATGAATGTACTTTTATTAGATTTCATATAAATCCATCTACATTAACATGAACCACAAAACATTTTTTAAAAGAAATCCAACAGTTCACCCACCTTGTTGAGTCCAAAATTGTATAAAATTTGCAAAAAAAGAGTTTAGGTAATGCTGATGGGAAAATTTACAATTCCAATGTCATTTCTATGTAAAATCATATATTACAAAAGGTTCGCCGCCAGCCGGAACCGAACTCGAGCCATGTGTCTCAACGGGCGCAATCGCTAACCACAACACTACTGTGCGCACGGCAGAGCCCGCGATCTAAACGATATCAGTGCAAACCACAGGCAGTGCGGATAGTGCACCTCCTGTCTGCTGGGGGCAGCCGGTGCGCGCCACCCCCCCCCCCCCCCCGAGAAAACGTTCCGTACACGGGGGATTGCCTGCCCCTCAGGGGGCGCGCGCGCGTATCTCGCTTCCTACAACAGCTAGCGTTACCAAAATCGAAACTTAACCATTTTCTGACATTCTGATAACATTTATCAGCATCACATTGTTCTCGTAAAGATTCTAAGGAACCTTTCGTTCAATCGCCTTTTGCCGATTCTAGCGCGCGACTAGGGTTAACACAAACCAACCAGCGCTGCCGCGCTGGTTGTAATTATTCACAGTGTAGCGCCGGGAAGCGTAAGTATTCCATCGTGTCGCGTCGGTGTCCGCGGCCACGCTCTTGCTGCGCTGTTCATCAAGCCTTTTTGTATGGAAAAGCGTAATTGCAAGAACCCCTCCAATGGAGACAATTGACCAGAGGCGCCCTTGCACACAAAAACTGATTGAGTCGATTAAAATATCATAGTAGACCGCGAAAGTCGTGGTTGTGTCGTGATGAGATCGGACCATTGTCCATTGCAGTCCGCCTCGTCTCTCTGCTCCTCCCTCTCTCGCCTTTCCATCGCCGGCGTCCCGACCGATGTCACTGCACACATGTTGGTGAGTACGTTTTTTTTTTAAAAGAAACCTCGGCTTTGGTGATCGTAGTGTATGATTTTGGGTGTGTTCAAACGGATGCATTGTATTCATCACCCGGCGTCGTGCGTAATTACTTTGATGAAACGTAGTATTCATAGACGAAAATGTTCACAGAGAGTCAGGGATTAATCCGGAATAGCTATATGTACTCTGTATTGTATTTTTCTGATACTATATTCTGGATGAACCTTTGACTTTTCGCCTCGTATGAGACTGTCCGCACAATCCAGTCAGGTGATAGGAGCGGAAACTGGTTGTTCACCATCTCTTTCTTATCACAACTATCACGTTCTCTATTCAATCAATCAATCATTTTAAAAAATCAATGAGGTTCTCTATTGTCTTTTGATAATGCCAGCCCTCTCCAGATGGGCGTGTTCGCGTGTTCGCCCGGGGCGCGTGCCGAGGCCGCGACCGGCCACTCGGGCACCGTCCGTCTCCTACTACCCGGAGAAGAGGCGCGCCGCATCGTCCACCACTTTGCGCACCTCCACATTGACGGTCGGTTTCCTAGGTACCTAGGTTGTCGATTCGAATGCTTGCTCGGAATTGTTTGGAGAGATGAGACGGCGAGTGCGTGCGTGTGATGCTCCTATTGTCGAACGCATGACGTAGTGATCACTGTATCTATGCACGGTAGAGTCCTTTCAGTAAAGCAATGGTTTGAATTGGGATGTATGCTAAATGCTATTGTTCGGCAGGCCGCGCCGTGCAGTTCACCCTCGAAGACGCGCCGGCTGAGAAGGAGAAGGGGCTGAACGAGCAGACGCAGGCCAAGAAGACGGAGAAGAAAAGGATCGACATGGGGGTGGGGTTTTTCATCTCACTTGATTTAATGCCGACAACGGAAATGAAACACAAAGGGTTTAGTCTGGGTGGAGTATCTGTCGGTCGTTTGTTTTGCGAGTGGATTGAATTGATATTATTAAGTTCGATCGATTGATTGACGAGAAAAGATGTTAAATATATTGCTTTGTATGTTTTGATACGATCAATTGATTGACGTGAAAGGATGAGATAAATATTGTTTTTTTGTTAATTGTATTGATCGATTAATGGACTCGAAAGGATGCGAAATAGATTACTTAAAGGGAGTGTACACTCTGAATTTCGAAGTTGTGTTAGCACCGGTATGTGAAAATATGTTGAAAATGATGTACTTTTGTCAATGCAACTTTGTGTCGGAGATAACTATAAGTCGATGAAAAATTCTGTTGAACATTGAAAATTGGCACCAATTGGCACCAATTTCTTCATTTTGATACATTTTGCACTCAATTTTCACCAACTTGCAGACATTTTCAGAAAATATTTGTATTGACAAAACTGAGTCGTTTTCAACATATTTTCACATCCCGGTGCTAACTCAACTTCGGAATTCACAGTGTACACTCCCTTTAATATTTATTTAATCGATCAATTGATTGACGGGAAATATGACAAATCGATTGATTGCAGGAGTTGACGGCGGAGATTTTGAACGCACCCGTCAAGGTGTGGGAGCATGACGACAGGAGGGGGGAGGAGACGGGGAGGGAGAAGCTGCTGGAGAAGTGAGTGGAGAGGGGGGAGGAGAGAGAGAGAGGAGAGAGAGAGAGGAAGAGAGAGAGAGGGGGGGAGAGAGGGGGAAGAGAGAGAGAGAGAGAGAGAGAGAGAGAGGAGAGAGAAAGAGAGAGAGGGGGGAGAGATGGAGAGAGAGGGAGAGAGGGGGAAGAGAGAGAGAGAGAGAGAGAGAGAGAGAGAGAGAGAGAGAGGCGGAGAGGAGATGGAGAGGGGAAGAGAGAGAGAGTGAGTGAATGAGAGAGAGAGAGGGAGGGAGGGGGAGAGAGAGAGAGGGGGGAGAGATAAGGGGGATGAGTGAGAGAGAGGGGGGGAGGGGAAGAGAGAGATGGGAGAGGGGGAGAGAGGGGGGAATGAGTGAATGAGAAAGAGGGAGAGAGAGAGAGTGAGTGAAAGAGAGAGAGAGATGGAGAGGGAGGGGAAAGACAGAGGGCAGAGGAGAGGGGAAGAGAGAGAGAGAGAGAGATCCTCCCCTCTCAGCCCGGTCCGTCTTCCTCCGGCGGCGCGTGGTCGCGGTGCCACCTCTTCGGCCGGAGTGATGCGTCTGCTGTGATTCGGTTACATTTAGACTCTTCTCTCTGTGATAGTGACGTCATATCGTGATTTAGTATTTAGGAATGTTATATCTAACTGAATTAATAAGGTGTTAGATCGTTTTATATGTGTGTTTCTTTTTATTCCGATTCTAACTCACTCAGGCCTAACCGGTGTTTCACTGCCTTTTCAGGCTAGCGGTGTTACGTGTTTGTTTTGGTTTCTTTCTCCGCACTGATAATGTCTTGTTTCTTTCTTGTTTCATGTTAATGTTCGATAAATATAGATTGTGGCTATATAAAATAGCTCATTATTATAAAAACTAGTTGGTGGTGGTAGCACATGTAAGGGGCCCGTATCGTCGTTCTCTTTGTTCTCGTCCTCATTTGTGTCACCCATTCCGCCTCCCTACTGCTCAACTGGCACATCGATGAGCATCAATAAGAAGACACTCACACTCACCAGTCGGGGTCATCAAGTAGGCTGCCATGGCAATCTGATTCCCTTCGCTCCGCTACTGCGCCTCATGTCTGGAATATAAAGTAGTGTATTTCGATAGAAAATACAAGAATTAGAGAGGGCGCGCAGCGCCCTCTCTTTTGGCTTAGGATAGGGCTCGCGCCAGAATTTTCAAGTAGCGATATCTAAAGGTCTCCTTAGCAACAATGTGACGTCATCCAATTCATGCTATCTTGATTCGCACCGTTCCGTAGGCCAGATCATTGGTCGGTGTCATCTTTGTATCTTTTCTCCGTTAGAAGTTATGAGCGATCGCGCGCGCGCACGACAGAGCTTGGCAATCAGTAAGATAAGAAATTTCTATGAAATTCAACAAAAGCACATATATTATCTTGTTAAAAAGTACTTGCGTAAAGAGTCAGTTTGTCTTGACCCAATTCAACAAAAGCGCATGCATAAAACGTTTACAAATACTAGTACAAACCTGCCATAGCCCATAGCGGACTGTTGAAGTAACAGATGAGATATAAGAATAGATAAACAGAAGATGGAGAACGATGGAAGAGAGAGAGAGAGAGAGGTAGAGAGAGAGGGACCAAGACAGAGAGGGACAGAGATACAGAGAAACAGAGAAAGAGACAGAGATGCAGGTTTGTATTCAGAAGTTCAGAAATTTATCCGGAATCGTTATATCTGTACATGACATTGCAATCACAACAATATGACTAGAAGCATGCAGTAGGGCCAAGATCTTGGTAGGCTAACGCCGGGGGAATACAGTTTAGCAATCAAGGTTATTCCATCATCTTCAATTGCCCCGAGTGGTCGGTCCCCCAGTTTATTTTCCCCGTCGCACCCGCCAAGCCCGGTCTACGTGGAGAATTCCTGGATCAACGGTACCCGCTACATGTTCGCTGCTGGCTTTGGAATTTGAGGAATCCTCGGAGCACGGAGTTGAACCCGCCGAGTACACTTTCTACAATGGCTGTCGCAACGTCATCCTAATCGTGAGACCAAGCACACCACCCCTCCTACAAGTCGGATCCCGACAAGAAGGAACCACCGACAGATACTTCACGCAGACTAAACCCTTTGTGTTTCATCTCCGTTGTTGTATTCTTGATATCGGCAGTAAATCAATTCAATCAAGGTTAGTGGTGGACGACGATTCTTGATCGATACTCAATCGATATTTGATCGCTAATCAGCCCAATCCATTAGAGTACGATGGTAGGTGGAGAGGCTTCGGTAGTTCCTTTGCTCCCACGTCACGTCCAGACACCTTGACGTGTTTGGCAGAAGTGTACTTCCTCCACAGGCACTCTCGCGACGACAACTGAAATGAGTGAGGAGCCAAGCGCCTCATCATTAGAATCTCCCAATCAAGTCAAACCGCCATGGAGCTTCTATCACATTTACAGATTATTACAAGCGTGTGGGGTCTTGAAACCTCTTTTGGTTCATACTGAAAAAACGATCAATTGCGACTCCAAATTCTTTCTTATTAGATAAACATGTGACCGCACTCCTAATGTTTTGTTACAACTTAATGGGTTGTTACACGATGACATATGTAACAAACCATTCAACAGTGTGCTTCCCTCTCAACGACGATCGACGAAGTGCCCGCCCATTTCCTCAATTAGAAAGGCAATTCTCTTTCGAAAAGTACATAAGTAAAGAGGAGTGGTTTGTTTTGATCTGATTCAACAAAAGCACATGCATAAAATCTCTTCGCAGCTGACTAAAATATCAAAACAAACCTGCTCTTTCGAATGATGGTTTATCCCTCTAAAATTTGTGACTTTTGTGCAGATATACGCATGAATACACATATATTTTATATGTTTTCTTTGTTTTGCAATAGTTTTTTAAACATTAAAATATGACATTAAAATATAATGTATTGTGATGAAATAGACCAATTTTTTATTAGAATTCATCACTATAAATAAATTATTATAATGCATAGTATTTATGTTGGCTTTTCATCGATTAGAAAGAGCAGGTTTGTTTTGATATTTTAGTCAGCTGCGAAGAGATTTTATGCATGTGCTTTTGTTGAATCAGATCAAAACAAACCACTCCTCTTTACTTATGTACTTTTCGAAAGAGAATGGATGTCCTTTTCTCGAATTTCGAAGAAATTTTTTTCAGGTTAGGTTGATGTGCGTTGATAAAAGTTACTCGCGAATGTATGTATCAAAATTAGAAACGAAAACGTATGCTGAATATGGAAACGCATGCTCACGCGCTTGCCAGTCTCTTATTGACGCGCGCTATTACGCATTCGAAAACGTATACTGAATATGGAAACGCATGCTCACGCGCCTGCCAGTTTCTTATTGACGCGCGTTATTACGCGTCTCTCTCTTCACTCCGTTCGCACACCACACATCACCCCACAGTTTTCACGCCATAACTTGGGACCTCTCACCCTTGCCTAGAAACGTTCTAAAACGTATCCTGAATATGGAAACGCATGCTCACTTCTCTCCATTCCGCTCGCACACACCACCCCCACAGTTTTCGCGCCAAAATTTGGCCCTCTCACCCCTGCCTGCTGCACCACTCGGAATCGCACGGGAAGAGAGAGAGCGCGCAGAGAGCGTGCGCTCGTGAGAGAGCCAGATGCGCAGGGATGAGAGTGGCTGAACGAAAGGCGGGGCATGCGCGTTCGGCCAATCAAATTGCAGAGACAGGGGGCCGAGCGACCAATGAGCGCAGAGTGCAGTGGGCGGGGCTTACGTGATGCGCGTCGTCGTCGTCGTCGTAACGTTTAGTGGCAGAATGAGAGAAAAGTTTTCTTGAATATTTTGGATACCGCAACCGATATTTATTTCTCGAGTCATACTCATAGGTCTTGTCAAATGGCATTCTAACAAAAAACACATACTATGGAGTATATCGTATTGGGATAGAGGAAATTGTGTATGCCTTGGGGGTGACGCGCTGCGCGCGCCAAAGATCAAGACAAACGGGCGGCGCTGCGCGCCGCCCTTAATTCTCTTTCTCTCTTTCTCTCTCTCTCTCCCTCTTTCTCTCTCTCTCTCTCTCTCTCTCTTTCTATCTCTCTCTCTCTCTCCCTCTTTCTCTCTCTTTCTCTCTCTCTCTCTCTCTCTCTCTCTCTCTCTCTCTCTTTCTTCCTCCCGCCCTCGTTGTCATACATAGGGACCGGATGTGTGCGTAGTTAGTTACAAATACTCTTCTTTAATTATTTTTTTGTCTGATTTTATGATAGTATAGTTGTTAAAGGTGATATGCGGTATGTTTTTTTAATGTGAGATGAAATTTTCACTGTCAAACAGTTTAGGGTACTTTAAAACTATTGGACAACATAATGTCTTTGACGAGAATTGTTGAGCTGAGTGCAAACGGAATATACCCAAAAACGTGCAATGACGCCGTGTTGTCTTTGATCGGAATCTCAGCTACCGCGCTACCTCAGCGACATGCAACTACCTCGAAAGTATGCTGGATGTGAGAAAGTAGGATGTAGATAACCTTTGACCTTTCTGAGGAGATAACACATAATAATTAAACATAGTCATACGTTTATACAATCAAATCCAGACATTCGATTTGAGAACATTCAACCAAACAAGTACTTTTTTTGACAAAAATCAACCCACATGCTGAACAATACCATCGCGCTCAAACAAGTCACAATAAACAGAATCTATATGACAAGACAAAAACAAACAACAACAATGACATCACATATAACGGTAATCAATAACGCGGGGTTCTTGGGAGAGGGATACGCGAGTGACCAACGGGTGTACGGTAGCGATATGGTATCACATTAAATCGTTTTACACATGAAATAGAAGTGCGTTAACACGCGTACACAATATAGATCACTTTTACATCACACAACACCTACTACCAATGTGCTGGAGCCGACGGAACACCGACTCGTCCTCCTCTTCTTCGAAGCACTTCTTGATGATGTCCTCGAGCTCCTTGACCTTCTCGGGCAGCGTGGCGTGGTCGACGATCTTGATGGCCGCCACCTGCTCGGCGCTCATCCTATGGCGCCCTCGCAGGTGCTTCTCCACAGTACCCGGATCTGCAAGTTCGTCAGGATTCAGTGCCCGCCCCTTCAGGCCCCGCCCCCTCTTTCACTCACGGCACGCGGTGAAGTCACATGGCAGAGTGGGGAAGCCGAAACGGGGCTGGTTGCAGGAGAATCGGCGTCCCTTCACATGGACCCACGCATGCGTGCGCTTGTCGACGAATCCCTTCTGAAAGCAATCATAGTCAAAAGTATATCTGAATCTTTTTCATTACTCCAGTATATTCGGTGAACGACAAAAACACATCCATATACGATATACGTTCACAAATACTAATATGAACCTGCACCTCACCTCCTAAGACATACGTTCAGAACTTGTGGTGTGTGGTCACACATACTGTATCCGAGTGAATCGAGTTTAAAGAAAGTGTTGCGCACCATGTTGCAGAGGCTGCACGGGAACAGCTTGCGCTTGCGGGAGCTGCGCTTGCGGAGAGGCGCGTTCGGCAGCAAGTTCACCCGAAACTTCTGCACAATCTTGACGCGACCACCAGCGCTGGCACGCTGCATCATACATATAAACTATACACCATACTTTACTTGCTTAAAATTTCGAGAAGAGAAGCGAGAGGGGGGGGGGGAGGAAGGGAGAAACAAGAGCTCCGAGACCGCTATGCTGCCTGCATGCAGGAAGAACTGCCAAAATGCAGCCTGCATGCAGAAAGGAAGTGCGATATGCATTCTGCGTGCAGATATGTTAGACAAAATGCAGCCTGCATGCAGGGAATATGGCGCGTTTGCAGACTGCATGCAGAAAGGCTGCAGCAATCATTGAGGCTGCAATGAGATAACAGTAGGCATTCTTCCTGCAAGTAAGATGCATATGTCCTGCAAGTGAATGCGGTGAGTTGGCGTGTGGTGTGCGGGCACAAAGATTCGTCTGCGGCGGCACTCATTTGTTCAAATACGTCATCGACGTCTTGATTTGCAACAATGTGAATGAGATGCGACTTGGCGGCTTTTCCGTTTTCTATGATCCTCAGGCCAATCAAGTGGGAATTTGTGACAACTTTCGTAAAAAGTGAGATAGAGTTCCGAATTATGTATAATGTGTAGACCAAAAACGGTCGTTCACATCCTCCCTCAACGGCCCGAATTCTTCTCTCATGGACAGATATTCGCGAATGTTCGCCAATGTTGGTAGTGCACGGAAAAAGAGTGGGTTCGGTTCGGCGTTTTTCGCTGATTTGAGAAATCGACAGTACTCTGGAACTAAAAGAAGCTATCGGAAAACACATTCCTACACGAATGCAATACTGTTTCTGTTTCAACCATCGCCACAACCGATGTATATATCAGGACGTAAGCAACATCTACCGTATCCAGCGTGAAAGTCTTAGTTTCTCAATCATGGCTAGTGCGCTAGTGACGACATCGAGAATTTGAGACGGATTGGCTAAATGAAATGGGTCGAAAAGGTTCAAAAGCTCCAATAGGCCACCGCCGTTTTTTGAGAGTCAGCGCAAATACAGCCGCCGCAAAACCAATCCACACGAATAGTCACCCCATAGGGCATTGAATATCTCTGATAGCAGATAACAGTTTGGATGCCATCGGCTTCTGTGACCTAACTGATACTCCATGTTACCATCTTTCGCACAATGGGCAGCAGTGACACCGGTTGAAAATCGACTACTTATGTAGGTGTTGTCACCTTCTGAATAGGTTATGTCACAGCCTCCCGATTCTCAGAGAGAACTTATGTTCTATGGCGCGCTAATGGTGCGGGGATATTTGAAAGCATTGCCTGATCTTCATGTTGGGGTCATTTTTGTTCTTGTCAATAAAACCTTCTTTCGAAATTGTATCAACGTGGGAAAAATGTTCGCATTTTTAACAATGTTTTTTTTGCGCAAACAGAACTTCAAAACTCGTCTTTATTGAAAAAAAACGAGAGCGACCCCATCCTAATGATCAGGGAATAATACATTGTCCGGATGAATCTTTAAGAAGAATAAACGTTGTACGGTCCGGGGTTCAGTGGATTTATATAACTACATACACAACACTTGATAATCATACAGTTCCGCCAGACCACCCTGACTGGCGCGACAGTGTAACTCCCGTACACGCCATTATAGCTTTGAGTCACCCTCCTCCCACCTCTCACTCCGTCCAGGGCCCACAACAAGATATTACTATACAACCACAAACGCAACGCGTTACATTACACGTTTATTGCGAGTACATATCTCGGAGAGGGGAAAGAGGGCGATAATCATATTCGCTCTTTGCGGGGGCGGGCCGCTGCTTCCAATCGCGTGGTGGACAATGTGTGAGATATAGATTTACCAACAGAAATGTGAAATTTAGTATGTATCAGGTGTATATAGCGTGTTCCCTTTTTGACCAACATAGACAGTTTCTAGACAATGAGGGTTTTTCAAAGTAGATAGGATAACGGGGGTAGAAATTGTCAACACTCACGTCCACGTCGTGCCCCCGGGAGTTTGTTTGCCTGTGCATACAGACTGCTAAGTTCAAGTGTTGACTACTTTCGAGTCAAGGAATTGTCACCCTTTGACAATACGACAGGCATTATGCCCAACATATCGACTATGAGATTATCGCAAAGAACCAGGACCCGCTACATGTCCTACAATGTCCGTTCTGCCAGAAGCTTTGCAGACCGGAGCTTGCTCTCGGAGGAGCTCGAGCGGCACGGAGTGGACGTGGCAATGCTGCAGGAGACCCGAATCGACCGGACGTGCTGCGATTCCTTGCGGTACAAGTACTACAGCGCACTGCCCACTTCCAGGGCGGTGTGCGGGGTGACTGTCGCCATCTCCACCTCCGCCAACGTCAACGTGCTCGCCATCAACCCTCTCTCGCCCCGACTCATCTACGTGGATGCAGAAGTACGAGGAAAGAAGACCCGCATCGTGTCGGCGCATGCGCCAACCGAGGATGCTGAGGAGGTGGAGAAGGACAAATTCTTTGACGAGCTGGCCAAAATTGTGAGATCGGCCGGCAAGTCAGAGCTCGTCCTCGGACTTGACTCGAACAGCCGCGTGGCTGCCGACGCCAGTCCAGCAATGGGCAGGTGGAGGCGTGCTGCCGACTGCACAAGCGACAACGGTCAGCGGATAGTGGATCTGCTGGAGAGTTACGACCTTATCGTCGCGTCGGCCTGGAAGCGCAACCGTCCCTGGCAGCGCGCAACCTGGAGGAAGAACTGCATCGGGAGGCTGCACCAGATCGACTACCTGCTCGTCAAGAAGAGCCAGGCCGGCGTCGTCCTCTCCAGCAAGAGCCTGCCGGACTTCAAATACGACTCGGATCACATCCCCGTGGTTCTTGTCGTGAGCGGATCCGGAACGCGCCGTCGCTCGTTCTACCAGAAGAGACCGCCCCGCCTCGACTCTCGCCTGCTGATCACGGATGGTGACGTGCGCGCGGACTACCGAGGGATAGTGGAGAAGAATCTGCAGGAGAGGCAGAAGAAAGGAGAAACAGATGCTGACTCGTGGACGGCTGCAGTCCAGCAGGCAGCCAAGGAGGCGATTCCAACTCTGAAGGTGGAGAAGAAGCACGATGGAGCGTCAGTGAAGGAATCCTTGTGCTACGCGAGCATGCTGCTGGCGAAGCAGAGAGGAAAGCTGAAGGCCTACCGTCAACTCAAGGCGGAACTGCGGAGGATTCGGAAGGAGCAGTGGGAGGAGGAATGGATGAGGAGGAGCAAGGAGTTCGAGGACGCTTGGGAAAGGCAGGATGCCCGCACGGCATTCTCCCTGCTGAAGCGGTACAGCGGGAAATGGAGCAGGACGACGCCCGTCATCTCTGACGGCGTGTCACTCGTCACCGGGGAAGCAGCGTGCGCGGTGTGGGCTGGTCACTTCGACCGCCTACTTAACCAGCCGTGCCCGTCTGCTCCCGCCCTGCCACATACCGCCCGTTCTGAGTACAACTGCAGGACGGAGCCGCCAACCATGGATGAGCTGCTTGTGTGCATGAAGAAGCTGAAGAATGGGAAGGCTGCCGGAGACGACGACCTCACTCCGGAGATGATGAAGACTCTGCCCGCCTTTGGGATCCGTGAGCTGCATCGGCTGATCGTCAACATCTGGGAGAGGAAAAAGGTGCCTGACTCGTGGAGAAACGCCATCATCGTCCCGTTGCTGAAAAAGGGCAGCCCCACCGACCCAGCCAACTACCGTGGTATCTCATTGATCCGCGTGTGCTACAAGCTGGTGGAGCGTCTGCTGCTACTTCGCATTGTGGAGCACCGCGAGAAGACCGCCCGAGACGAGCAGCACGGATTCCGCCCAGGAAGGTCTACCATCGACGCCGTCTTCTCTCTGAGACGGATCGTCGAGCTGCGTGCCCGATTCAAGAAGCCGACTAACATCATCTTTGTCGACAGCATTCGACAGTCCCGATCGAGACCGCCTCTTCGATGCGGTGCGCGCCGACGGAGTACCAGCCCCGCTAGTCGACCTTCTACGAGACCTGTACAGCCGTACTACTGCCGCTGTCCGCACTCCCTGCGGAATCACGCAGCAGTTCGCCGTCCGGACTGGAGTGCGCCAAGGATCCGTCTGCGGCCCGCTCCTGTTCAACTATGTCATCGACGACGTGATGCGACGTGTTGTGGAAGAGTGTGGAGGGGGAGTGGTGCTGCACCCGACAGGACTTAAAGTCACCGACCTCGACTACGCGGATGACATTGCTCTGCTTGGAGAAGACCCTGTTAACCTGCAGAAAGCTGTCGACCGTCTCAGTCTCCTCGCCGCCTCGTACGGTCTGACCCTCAAACCGGACAAGTGCGAGTCGATGACCATCCCGCGATAAGTAAAGGAGGAGTTCACTGTCAATGGAGAGAAGATGGCGCAGACCACCAACTTCCGCTACTTCGGTTCGTGGATTAGCAGCGACGCCGACCTTACTAAGGATGTGGAGGCGCGAATCGCCCAAGCCTGCTCCGCGTTCAATTCGCTGGAAAAGGTTTTGTGGAGATCGAGCGTCGCCAATCACGTCAAGCTGCGGATCTACCTCACCGCCATCCGACCTGCGATGCTCTACGGATCCGGTACTTGGGCTCTCAATAAGAAGCTCGAGGAGAAGCTGGATACGGCGGAACGCAAATTTTTGCGCCGGATGTTAGGCTACTTCTACCCAAACCGTCGCCACAACTCGCAGTTGTATCGGGATGTGAACAACATCTACTCCCGTCTCCTGCGCAAAAAGTCCAAGCTGCCCAACCCCTCGCGGCAAGTGGAGGCAACGAGAGTTCGTCTCTTGGGACACGTGCTGCGACGAGAAGACCATCGGATTGTGAAGCAAGCTGCGCTCACACTACCGCAGCCGGAGTGGAGAAGAGGCCCAGGAAGAAAACGCGCTACATGGGACGAGAAGCTGAAGGAGGATGTCGGGCCCACGCCTGCCGTGCGCGCCAAGGTCACCTCAAGAGACACTTCGTTCCGCAGAGCTTGGAACACTCGCAGCGGGCAGTGGATGGACGCTGTTATGGACATGGCACAAGACCGCGTCAAGTGGTCAGAACTGGTTCACGCGATACTCGCCGGCTAAGGGGCGACAATGCTCCAGATGATCTACGGAGAATCGGCCGAGGAGTGAGTGAGTGAGTGAGATAGGATAACAGATAGTAGAACATAATAGCTAGACACATGACGGAATCCTGTTTCGACCCTTTAACCTGCAGACAGGCTTACAAGTAGAATTACTTAAAGACTAGTTGACTACTTAAAAGTACTATCTGATAATCTGATAGCGACCACTGCGGGGGGTCTACTGCCTGCTGAGGCATCATCAGTGCAGAACCGCAGTGGTGAACATAAAAGCGAGACTGTAAAATTACATGTAATAGGGAAGATCTGAAACATAGAGATGTATGAGAAATTAGGAAGAAAACAAACGAACAAACAAAATTTGCGGAAAGTATTAAAACCTATAGACAGTATCAATCAGCTTCTTGCGACTTCTTGCGAACAAGACAACGCATGCAAATGCGCTTATTGTTATCTGATGTCTGATGTAATGACGGCGACAAGGTCCATTGATTTCAAACTGTGTTTATCTATCGCTATTAAGCTAACTAACAAGGGCAGCTGCGCCCTCGTATTGGGGGACTCTTATTAAAAGAAAAAAAAACCCATGAACACAGTTTTTAATGTTGTTTTCGAATATGAGCATAACTTTTTTGAATAGCTGTTAGGAGATAATTTGGACAGCCACTACCCATGAAAATGACCTGTCAAACAACAACAGCGTGGCCAAATGGACAGTGCGTTGGAAAATGGCGAATGTGAAATGACTTGTAGGCAGAGACCACATAGAGTCATGGATTAAACCAGTATAAAGGGTATCTCCCATTTTCACGGTACGGCAATTATCGATGGTCGGTCAGACAAACGAGAAATGACGAAAAAATTATTCGAAACAGCCGAAACAGCGAAAGTTATTTTCAATTTACTATTTTACCTATTGAACACCTGGATATCGATATATCGATATCGATGGTTATCGATATAGATATCGATGGTTATCGATAAATATAAAAATTAAATTTTATTGATCAAAAATCGAATTCCAAGCGATTCTCACAATTCCCCTTGCGCAGGCTCCTGTGAAAATTTAAAAAAAAATACAAAATTTCTGAACGGAGTTATTTCCAATTGAAGTTGGAGAAATCTGTTTCATTTGACTTGCAAATCACCCTGTCCTGTCCTCCACAAAGTCCTCGCCTTCTACTCATTTCATGTTTCATGAGCAAGAAGAAAACTTCTGATGCGAAAGATGAGGCAATAATTGTGTTGAAAAGGAGACCGTAATGATAGTGATAAAACTTTCTCGATAGGGTGTAAGGGCGACAAACCATGATCCATGAGAAAGAAAGCCGCAAAAGTTTTGCTCATTTAGGCAACGTTTCGATAGTGCGCCGACGGATTTTCCGATGGATATGAATATGACTCTCACTATCCATTCGGTCACGCTGCTGTATTTTTCATGGGTAGACTATTCAGTGGCTGTCCGAATTTCCTTCAAACAACTATCCCTGTAAACATACTCTCATATTCGGAATCAACATTAAAAACTGTGTAATGACCACGCTTTGATGAGAATCCGCCAGACAAGTGCGCAAGTTGCCTATGTAAGAGTAAAATCAAAAATCGGACTCTGCTCCGTGGAGCCTTCGGCCTACTCGTTACCCATCCACTTTGAAAACAACATCGCTTCAATAAGAAGGAAGTGTACATGAAAGAAGCTGCTCATGCCGGAGTTGTAAAGCAAGGAGTTGCACATTGACGAATTTGATGAGATGTGGTGTTCAGCCGATGTACCGCGATAGAAACAGTTTCATTCCGACGTTTCGCCTTCATGCATCATCAGGGAAAGCATTACCTCAAATCTGAGTAATTTATTATTAAATTAATAACAGTTTTGCACAGCGTTTGACACAGAAGAGTGTCTTCAACCGTATGGGATAGATTGTTCACTGCACGCCCACGATTGGTATAGCGCGTGTCATTGTATTGATTGGCATGATATGATATCAATTATCAATCAATTCTTTCATTTAGTCTCGCTTCTAGAGTGGGCTCGCATATGAGTTTCCTGCTTTTCACGAGAGATATTAGGGTGGTTAGAGAAAGATCACAGTCCTTTCGATGAAACTTTCAAATTGAACATACTCTTTTCAAGTGAGAGCGTTACCACTACGCTAGCTAGATGTGATGAAAGCGTTGTGAAAAAGAACTGTGGACGTGTGATGAAATTTTTTCACTGTCTAAGCAATGATAAATAATTGAATTGAATTGAATAAGACTTCAGGGTACTGTAGAACTATTGGTCAACATAATATTTTTGACGAAAAATGTTGAGCTGAGTGCGAACGGAATATAACAATAGCCCATTCGCATCCACAGAGACACTGGCCGAATTTTATCCGGTCCCCATTCTTTGATGACCATATTGTTATACGAATTTTCATAATCCAAGTTCGAAATGTTCACATGCTATGTTTCACGATTTTCATCTTTAGTTTTAAAATAATTGAAAATTAAATATTACCCAGAAATTTCAAATTTTGTCGCTCTACCGCAACAATTTAGTAGTTGGGTGCTCCACCTCTGGCTGACAAACGCACTTTCTTTGGGCATCCTGTAAAATTCAACAATTCAACAATTCAACAACTGGAAAAATTCAACAGTTCGGAAAATTCAACAACGAAAAATTCAACAACAAATGACGCCATAGCGAAATTTTCTGAGTGTCTCCAAATAACGGGCCCGTTCAAGAGTTCCGTATTTTTGGGGGAAGCGGCCCTGTTTTTTAATGAATGTGTTTCGAAGTATTCTCATCATTTTTTTGTCGGAGGTATAGGTCTGCAAACAATTTCAACTACGTTTACAATTCTGAGAAGGTGATGAAGCCGTATTGAAAACGCTTATGAACGCATCGGAGCAGCGTGGTGCCGAGGACAGTACCGTGGCATATCAGTGATCTGGACAGTAGCAGTCCTGATGCGATTGAGTGCACGCCGATGCAGCTCAACTAATGCTACGCGACCTGTACAGTCAATTTGTAATCTGTATACACACACTAAAGCATCCGAACTGGACGTCGCGTCGAACTGCTGCAAATGTTCGGTCCACTTCTCTTCTATTATACTATGTCATTGACAATACAATATGATCTGAGCCGTGAAAAGGTTCGCAGACGTGCGCATGCAACTAGACCTCATCAGTGAATAAAAGTACGTCGCAAAAATATTACAATCGTCGGTTTCATTTAAAAAAAAAAGCCGGATTCTCCGGACCCCAAACACAGAACTCTCGAACGGGCCCGTTATTTAGAGACACTCTGAAAATTTCGCTATGACGTTATTTGTTGTTGAATTTTTCGTTGTTGAATTTTCCGAATTGTTGAATTTTCCCAGTTGTTGAATTGTTGAATTGTTGAATTTTACAGGATGCCCTTTCTTTGTAATTTGTTTTTGTTTGTTCGTTTGTGTTTTTTTTTTCATTTCAAATTAACCTCTATGGTATCATAATAAGTACGTAAATTGTGAAATAGTCCCTCATAATGATGATATGTCAATATGCACACTAGAATCGCTCCGATTATTCGTTCGAAACATTATGTTGTATTGCGCTTGTCACGCTTGTTTTGATGACATGAGCTCATCCGTCAGAATAGACGCGTTTAATTCGATCAAACTGATTTATTCGATTGTTGTATTGATTCCAGGCCGAAATGTGGAGAGTGGCTTGCGCATCTCTTGTGGCACTAAGGTCAAGAACCTCGGTTTTTGCGGTGAGTTAGTATTTCTTGTAATAATTGCTCAATTATATTGACATAGGAATATTATATGTACTCACATGTTGCACTGGCGGGGACCGAACCTTGGCTCTCCGATTATGTCTTTCGAATACACGCGCTGGTTTCACATGCCGTATTTAGCTTACATCAAAACATACCGCGTTGTGTCATTTGCTTGTAATAGTGGTTTTTTGATGAACTCATTCTTCTTCAGATCGTCGCTACACCATGATGTCTAGCTGGACAGTGCCCCGACCCTGTGCCTAAACGCGGTGAGTTCGTGTACGTCAATATCGTTATCAACGCATCATTGTAGTTCGCAGTAGGCGCTGGTTGCTTCGGCGCGCAGCACATCTGCATGTGCTCGTCAGCTCGCCCATCTTGAGGTTCGTGAGAAGACTGCCACCTCGTTAGTGTATTGTATGCTACGTTATCTAATTGGATACTTTCTGTTCATGCTTAAAAGTTAATCGTTACAATGTTTCATCACGCTTGTTCCAGGAACAAGGTATCCACTATCATCATGCCGAGGACGACCATCGACATTGACTATGGATTGCCAAGCTATTGGTCGCTCGCTCACAAGGGAGTCCTCGTCGCTCACAAGTTCAACCGCCTCCGCTTCTAACTGTCGCACAAAAATAATGTTTTGTTTTATTGTGTGGAATCATAAATTGTGTCTCATATATTTGTGCTCGCGCAACGTAAATATTTGGAAGCCTGCACATATGATGCACAGTTCCGTACAAAAAAATTACTAACGGTATCGCTAAAGGGAGATTTCGATGAAGGAGAGATGTTATCTACATGCGGAGCGTTTGCATGGCGAATGCAGGGCGATTGCAGCATGCATGCAGAGACGCGCGCATCCCGTAGGGATGTGTAATGCAGGCTACGCGCGTTCCTGTGTGCAGACTGCATTGAAGCTACATGCAGGAAGCACAGCGGTCTCGGAGAGAGAGAGAGAGAGAGAGAGAGAGAGAGAGAGGGAGAGGCATGCGCATGTTCACTGGACTCAGTGCTCATCCAATCGAGGACTTCTGTGTTCATAACCAGCCACGTTCATAACAATGGTTCATAATAACGAAGCGAGATCGATTGCCACGCCCCCTCTGACCCCGCCCCTTTTTCAGATGGGCTGACGGACATCGAGCCTACTGATGCGCGCCGCTTTGTACCGTGCTTTGACGAGCTCGACATAAAGGTGTCATTTCTCTATCGATTATCGATTCGATATCGATTGATTATCGATCTTTGCAGGCCAGCTGGAGCGTGCACGTCACCCGAAGAAAGAAAGAGGGGGAGAGAGAAAGAGGGGATTATGAGAGAGCGCGAGAGAGAGAAAGAGCGAGAGAGAGAGAGAGCGAGAGAGAGACGCACCTGGTCAGAGTGGGAAGAGGACACCGAATCGCCGCGGGATTCATCGGAGACATCCATGATGAAGCGAAGAGGCGGGGAATAACACCTGCAAATAAACACTACTAATCATGCATAAACGTATCAAATATCGATTAGAAAAGTGTGAGGCGCGTGAGATCGATCGATCGCGACAGCACGTTGCTGTGCTATTCACTCGCGAGTCGCGCACAGCGATAGGCACGTGCGCATATGCTAATTAGACGCGGTCTGCTCACGGGAGTAGTTTGTAGCTGTCTTTTTTTCGCTGTTCCGCTGTTCCGCTGCACTCTGTGCACTCCGATCACGCGCCCGAGCCGTCTGCGCACTCTCCTGCCGCGCAGTCTCTCGTGTCTCTCTCATCGTCCGCCCTCCGGAGCCGTCTCGCCACGTTTAACCAGAGCTTTGTCTCTAGATGCCCTCCATTTTCGCTTTTTTTTTCTCCGCCCTTTACGCCCCCGCCCCTTTCTATAATAAGCCTACTTTCGTCCCGCTCATTTTGCTGTTGTAAATAATTGTACATATAGGTAGTATAACCGAAATTTTGCGTATAGAAACACGTTTTGTTAGGTTAATGTACTCATACCGTATGTACCTTACTCCATTACTCCATTACAGGTGATCCATTGTACCGTACTCCGCTACAGATGCGTGTTTTGGCCTTTTCATTCTCGCCGCCAGTTTTGTCCTGCAGGTTTGTACTGTTCACCGTAGTCAGTACATGATTCAGCATTAGATAATCAATCGATAACATATCGTAATCAGTCGATATCATATTATCGTACTTCCGTAAAAAAGCCAGGGTCCAATCTCGAGGAAGAGAGAGAGAGATAGAGAGAGAGAGAGAGAAAGAGAGAGAGAGTCGTGATTTCAGGAACAAGGCGACACGTCCCCTACTTCGGTCGCCGCAGCTCCTTACAACGACACTGTGGAGAGCTCGCACGACCTGAAGACCGAGCAGGCAGAGAGTGAGTATCATCTCCATCTCTCTTTCCGTCTGAACCTCCCTCCCTCTCTCTCTCTCTCTCTCTCTCTCTCACCCACCGCCGCCCGTTTCAGAATGGCTCGCGCAGCAGATCGCCCTGCTATCGGTGGCAGCGGTTGACGTGCTCGCTCTGCTAGTGGCGGTGGCGTGGGTGGCGCGTATGGTCCGCGCTAGGAATGGACGCGAGCGGGAGTGGGCGGAGCGTCGGGAGCAGTCCGCCCGCCGGGAGAGGGAGAAGCAGAAGGCGGCCATTGGCGGCGGCTCGCGTCGCCCCGCCCACTCGTCGGCGAGAGCAAGTGTGAGTGCGGGGAGGGACAGTGCACGCAGCGAGACGGTGTGTTTATAGACTGCTGGCAGGTTTCAAGAAGACGCCGACGCCTCCGACCGCACTCGCGTCGGACGCGGTGGGAGAGAAGTGGACCTCGCCTTCCCCCTCCAGCAAAAACATGGCGTATGAGGTGAATAGCTTGCATGGATGCCGGACTCGTGAGTGTGGCGCGCCCGGTCGGCGCCCTTCCTCCCGCAGACCACGCCATCATCACCATAAAGATTGTGCGTTCTTTCAAACACTATACTGTACAGGCAGGCGAGGTCAGACTCGAATATGTCATCAAAAAGCCGCTTCATGATACAAAAAAATCATTCTGGGGATCTTGCTGAGGGTGCGCGGTCGTTCTGATATCTTTCTGAGAGTCTTTTGCCAGCAAACGTTGAGTCTGACCTCTACATAACTAGCAACTATTAAGGTCGACTACGACCGGCCGTAACAACCTGCGAGCGGCGTTGGCGACTGTCCCGTGTCCGGTGAGTGCCGAGACGAGAAGAGTGGGGAGAGAGAGGAAGGGGAGAGAGGGAGAGAGAGGGGAGAGAGAGGAGGAAGAGAGAGAGAGAGAGAGAGAGAGAGAGAGAGAGAGAGGAGGGAGAGAGAGGAAGGAGAGAGGAGGAAGATAAATGGAGAGAGAAGGAGAGAGGAGGGAGAGAAGAGGGAGAGAGCGGGATAGAGGAGGGAGAGGGAGGGAGAGAGAGAGGAGAGAGATAAAAAGAGGGAGGGAGAGAAAACAGAAAGACCATCTTCAGCCTCCTGCGAAATGGACGGCGGCCAACATGCAGGGAATCCTGCCGGAACTAAACGATGAGAAGCTTTTGCCTATCTTCGCGTGAGACACACTCTCTCCTGTGTCACATTCTCTCCTGTGTTCCCACAGCAATAAAAATTTACTCTCAAAAAAAGCTCTCTTGACGTCATAATAAAAAACACATATGTCTGTAACAATAATTTAAAAAAAAATGTCTATATTAGAGAAGACGTTTGGTGTTTTTGGCGATATCCTAAAAGCCATTGATGAATCACAGCTCGCCCGGCCAATGCACGGTGACATGCCGTCCGACCACTGAAAAAGTGAAAGTCGAAGCTATACTAAGTGAAAATCGAAGCTACCCAGATACCAATCAACAATCAAGATCTCTCACATTTTGTCAACGACAGAGATAATAAATAAACAAGGAAGATGAAAATCGTGTAATTGTAAGTACTGTCTAAAAGAGAAGTTATTTCATTCCAGTTTAAAGACAACAGCTCAACAGCCAAGAAACTGGAAACTAGTAGAAAAAGTAAATTCAAATCAGTTCACCTTACCTGTTCGCTTCTCTCTTCCTGGCTCGTCTTCTTCGCCATCTCCTCCTCCTCCTTCTTCTTCTACTCGAGCTTCTCGTCGAGCATCTCGCGGATCTCGGCCGTCGGATGCTCTCATCCGTAGTGCATCTCCATGCCCGCCGCCGCCTCATCCGCGTCCGGGCCCAGACCTCCCGGCAGACCGCAGCCGAACATCGCCGACAGACGCTGCAACATGACATGCCATGATTCCACCAAAAGATTGTTTAAAACAATGTTCCACGTGATCGTATGAGTAAACATCAGCCAAAGCTTGAAAGGGGGTAACAAAACAATCCGTTGGGTTTCGGCCTGCCGCAACACATGTGCAACCCTCAAGGATCATTCCCCCTATTTTTCAAATCAATCGCGTATCGCATATTTATAATCACAATTCGCTCATATTTACAAATTTTATATTTACGAATAAACCGCACCTCGCGAGTGCCGGGCAGGTGCAGGATGACAAGTGCGAACTGCTCGGGCGGCAGCATCTGCTGGAAGATCTGCAGCAGCTGCTGCGACTGACCGCACAGCGCGATCGCGTTGCAGATGTGGATCGCGCCCTCCTCGCACTGCCCTGAAAAGGAAATGCACGTATTAATAAATATCCTTGCGCACGATTATTTACAAGTATTTGATGGCGTGACTTTCAAACTTCAGCGAGAAGATCGTGCAATAATGCAACCGTTTGTAAAGTCATCTCCAAATCTTCAAGAACACAATTTGCGTGCAAGCACGTTGCATAGGCTGTGGCCAATTTGTTACGAGAACTGCATTAAATCTAATTGCTAGAGCATAAATGCGGATCACTGATAGCTTCAATACATTCCAAGTTGCGCTGCTTGATCGCAATCGCATACAGTCATGGCGCACAAATGTTATTTGAACTGGAGAAATGGCGGGAAGTTAAGGTAACTGGTTAACAAATGTGTGAAAAATCGATACATCGGCGGACAAAATCATCCCTACTATCCCCATTCAGTGCTTAACTCTATTATGGATCTACATACAATCATAGAAAACAACGCACCGCTGCTCATGAGCTCCTCTCCGAGCTGCAACTCCTGGAGGAAGAACGACTGCAGCTGTGGCGTCGCACTGATCGGGAATGCCTCCAGCATGCCATCGCCGGTCACGGGGCGGACCGATCGAGAAGCGGCAGCATCGAACGCGCACTGCTCTGCAAGCAACCGCCAACCGTAAGCAGAAATGAGCAAAAAAGTGGAGTCACGACTTGGATTTTTAAAAAGAAAGATATATTGAGCGCGCAACTAGCTCACCATTTTCCGAGCAAAAAAATAATCGTGTTCTAATTGGCGCCGTATGACAAGAGAGACTACAAAAATTTTTTTGGGGTTCATATCTCTATTTCGCGAATCGTCTCACATGACTAAATGGCGCGGTGGAAACGCTCTCACTTAGCAAGCTGCGGCTCATGGGTTAGACCTTGGCTAGCCCCGCCAAGTTTTGTCAAATTGAAAACATCATCCAATGAGTTCTGATCCTTCTCTAACCGCTCTAATGTCTCTCACTATAACAATCACGACGGCGAAAAAAATGCAATACCTGTGTAGCATTTAGTTTACAAAATGATACACAAAAAAGTTTTTTTTTTAAAAATGACCCACTCTGGCGGATCTTCTGCTTGTAGTCGGGCGCGGAGCGGCGCTGCTTGTCGAAGTACATGGCGTATCCAATCAGCGCCGCGCCAGCCAGACCCGCCACGGTCAGCACGTTCCAGCGGTTCATACCCAGGATAGTGTCGCTCATCCTGAACAGAATGAATAATAATGACACAAACATAATACGCATACGCATGCAACAAATTATCGAAAGAATCGTGAAGCACATTTTAAATGATAGTACAACGCTCACTACAGGTTATAAACCACCATATATTCATTTACAATCGAGAAAAGACACGAACAACGTAACTTGCAGCAACAACAAACAAAAAAAACAAATGACGAAAATAATAAAAGTGAACAATCTTAGGTTGTTGACGAATAAATTATACTTTCCGCAAGTATAACACAAAAACGGTGTTATTTTTCAGAATTTCAGAACTATACGAAAACTTCAAGAGTAACAAATGCATTTCATATAAAGTTTTATGTAAGTGATAAGATTATAAGTGGTAAAGTGTGAGTTTTAAGTTTTAAGCGTCAAGTTTTAGGTGTTGAGTGATAAGTGTAAGTGGTAAGTGATAAGTGTAAATGGTAAGTGATAAGTGTAAATGGTAAGTGATAAGTGATAAGTGATGAGTGGTAAGTGTAAGTGGTAAGTGATAAGAGATTGTAATAAGTGAACCAGGTAGAGTCTAGTTCAAGTTGAGTGCCGGTTTTCTGTTCAAGTACGTGCCGTACTCATTCAGCAGTGCATAGTAAGCCCTCTCGTCGTCTCCTCGATCCAGCAGGTTCTCCTGCAATGGCGCTGCGATGAGTGTGTTTCAATCCTCACTCTTACCATTCTACCCATCTCCAGTGCGACCAACCAAGAGAGAACATGTAGGACTCGCGGCTGTCCCAGAAAAACGGGTTGCGCATCCCCTGAACAGTTCTTGTACGCTACAGTACGCTACAGTATGCTACAGTACATCCTGAAGCGTATGCGCTCCTTGCACCGATTGTTCAATGTCCGCGAGCAGAAATCTAGACGACAGTACGATCCTGGCCCTCGGTGCCGAGGCGAAAATCAATACACTGTCATACTGCAGCAAGAGAGCCAGGTTGCCTAAACACACTCCTAACACGACGCCGAATCGTGTCTCACTCACGCGCAAACTTGGTGGGATCGACGGGCGCGAGGCCTGGCCACGCGGCCGTCGCGAACACGGTCGCAAAGTATGCGTGCCATGTACCATCGACGAGTCTATGCCGGGTGAATGGAGAAAGTTTGAGGAGAACTCACGAGTGGATGGCGAGTAGCTTGACTGTTCCTTCATAGAGGTGATTTCGTAGTTGACGGGTCCGCATTGACACCTAAGAGAACGGCATTGTGATGGATGTAGAACTACTCGAGTGTGCACTCTAGCATGTCACGTTTTCAAAATGCTTCTGCCATCAATTCGAAACGTATTCAATCTTAACCTTTAGAGTGTCGTTGCATTGGATGACCTCCCCTTTGCCCGCGTCACCCATGTTTTCGTATTCTCCTTCTACCATCAAAACACATTGGATGTTTTTATCGATGATAGTGCAAAGGAATGTGCATAAATCGAGTCTCGGGGTCGACCAGAACCTAAAACCGTCATATGTTTTGCACCTATGCTAAACGACACTACCATTCGTTCTCATATTCACTTTTCTCCCCAATGTCAAAGGGTTGCACGTTTCGAAATCGTCCACCACAATGGCAAAATTCTAAACGAGTTCATATACAAGTATATAGCACTGTCTGTTATTAACGAAAGTTCACTCACAGTTCGATTCTCCGGGTCGTTTCCTTTCAGCCAGTGTATATACGTATCCAATGTTTCTCCTGATAAAATCTATAAACAATATGCATTACCATTTCGTTTTCAAAATCTCAAAACGAACTGGTTGCATTAACTGATTGATGTCCAGTGTCCGGTTGGCGACCATGGTAGTTTCAAATAAATTTTCGACACAATCGGCAGCCTTCTGAATCGCACATATATGATTTCATTTCTTTGTGATTATAATTGAACCTCGTGATCTAAATGTGTATAAAAAGTCATTGATTCAATGGCATTCGCCTGGTTTTCGGTCTTCAGATATCGCCTGAATGTTATTTTACCAAATAAGTAAATGCATATAAAATTATTGGAAAGTACCTGGGCGAGTCATAAATGAAACACATGATCACTGCAATGACACATGTGACTATCCCTTGAAACATTTCACCAGCCATCTGCGTAATCATTAATCGAACATTACTTAATCGACCCTACACTAATCTGCAGGAATTTCGTACCATACAAATTAATTTTAACTAACCACGATAAGATGTGAAAGGCTGTGGGCGAAAAATCCGAAGCACAACGGTGTATCAATAAAAACAAAAGTTTTGTGATAGATGGGAATGAACTGAAACATTTGAGACGAGATTTCGACATACCTCATGCTACATACCTCATATCGGTTAAATAAACCAGACCGGTCAGGGTAGTGGTCGAGGCCCCGAAACCTTTGAAACTTGCTGCTAGTGTGGTCATGAGGTCAATACCAAACTAGAAGATTTACAGCAAAATTGAAGAACTATTTTCTAACATACCAAAGTGGCAGCAATGCATAACAAAATGCCAATTAAGTGAAAACTATGACCAAAAGAATGACCTTCTTGGGCGATAGGTGGTGGGAGAGGATCTGATAACAACATTGTGAAAAATCAAAAACGAATAACCAACTGTAAAGAATCCATATGAAACGGCAAATGTGAGCCAATATCCGAGATTGTTCCAAAACGGAAAACAATCTTCTCAATAAATGAATATAAAACAAAATGAACATAAAACGGTCGGCATGTACACGCAGACCACGCGCAGTGTGTAGTTGTCCATGTCCAGGTCGACGTAGCAGAGTCGGGCCGAGACGGCAGTGAATCCGATGACTCGGTCAGCGTAGGCGGAGCTAATGAGGGAACCCACGCCATGCTTCTTCCCTCTATCGGGCTTCTCTGTGCGGGCCAAGTCGTGCTCACAGAGGAATCCAAACTTGCGGCGGCGACGGCCGATGGAGCAAGAAAAGCATCCGACCGACCGCCGTGATGAAAAAAAATGGAAAAGTGCTACTTGATTCGAGATCGATTCGATATCGATTGATTATTGATCTTTGCAAGGTAGCTGCAGTATGCACGTGGCGCGTCACCCAAAGAAAGAAAGATTGAGCGATGGAGAGAGAGATAGAGATAGAGGGAGAGGGAGAAAGACGCGCACCTCGGAGTGGGAAAGGCGACCGAATCGTCGCTTGATCCTCCGGAGACAGATATGGCGTGGCAGTGTCGAAACGCGAATCCTGCACAAATCATAATCATTACTAATCGTCGATAAATATCACAACAAACGATAACAAACGAGAAAACTGCACGGCGCGTGTACACGTGCGCGCTTCTAACGTGACAGCTATGAGTGGGCTGAGTGTATGCTAATTGTCGAGTCGCGTCGGGTCGCGGCGGTGCGCGCATATGCTAATTCGAATCCCGATCCGTGCCTCTCGTAATCCAGATTGATTCCGAAACAGAGGGATGAGCGCAACGAGATTTGTTTGAATTAAACGTGGACAATGCTTCCGAAAGATGCCATTACTGATGGTTTGTTATTGCGTGGCTGTCTTTCAATGTATTTCGAACCTGGACTCCGACGAGTCCGGCATCGGATTGGCGGCCGCGTCGACCATCTGCGCGACAACGGCCCGTGCGGGATCAGCCTTGAGGTCGTTCAGTCCAGCTCCCTCTCCAGCCACAGCCACGGGCGACGTACTACAACACACGCAATCATATCATGACCGCTTTCATTGCCGCACCTCTCCTCCGAAGTGCTGTCCGGCGGCGGGCTGGTTGTCGGTTCCGTCCGCAACCTTGGAGTACCTGGTCGCGTGCTCCAGCACAATACGAGTGAGTACGAGTGTCACTCGTACCAGAAACAAAGTGCAAAAAACTTCAGTGTGTTTATGCGGTAATGTTTTTGTTGAAAAATCAAATAGATGGCTATACGTTAATAAGTTCATTAAAGTGTACATTTGGAGAAACAGTTCAATACAGCAAATGAGCAATGGCATACGGTATGAGAAAAAAAGTGTAAAATGATACAGAAAG
Organism: Rhabditoides inermis; assembly: GCA_963966185.1. Classification (NCBI taxonomy): domain Eukaryota; kingdom Metazoa; phylum Nematoda; class Chromadorea; order Rhabditida; family Rhabditidae; genus Rhabditoides; species Rhabditoides inermis. The sequence continues at coordinate 60,945 of CAWZYM010000350.1, read as the reverse complement.
CATCGAATGTTGACTTCAGTCTACGAATCTTCGAAACTGGCAACAAATGGGAATTGTTTTCTAGGGCAACACAATCATCATCATATGAAGCACACAGTAGTTCCTCTTCTCTTTGAAGCGCGCTCATGTTTATTTCGCAGCGAGCCCTGGAAACTAGCCTCTTTCCCGGCGGTGGGCGTGGCCTCAAAACCAGGCAAACCCGGCGCGCATTGCTTGCAAGCGGGAGCGGGGGTATTTATACGAGTGACCTTCAAACGCAACCGGCGGCGCTCACTTTCGAGTCTAGATTGATCGCGTGCCTCCGATGTTCCGCCGTATCTTTAGACCTTCAGGCGACTCCCGATGCCCTCAGGCGAGGCTGCACGGTGAGAGTCGCCAGCTAACCAGCAAACACATAGTCAGTTAACTTACCTAATCACCCAGTGCCGCCAATGGAAGCGTCTGCAAAGATGCTGTTTTGCTGTGTTTGTTTTGCCAATTTAGTTGTGTGGGGTAAGCTTCATGTCGATTGCTTGTTCTCTCGCGGATTCGCATTGATATGTTTTCAATGAAGACACCTTTCAGAATGACTTCTCATAGCGACTACACGATAACGTTCAGCTCCGATGTATGGGATATCCTCTGTGCCGTGCTAGTGTTTGTTGTGAGTGAATGTGTGAAAAGTGCATAAACACAACAGTCTTTCGGAACATTCCTGAACACTTCATGAAACACGTAACCACTTCTCTTCAGACGTCTCTCTCATCGGCAGTGTTCACGGTATGTGTCATAGCAGCCATGGCCCGAGCGTCCATCTTCCGCTTTCGGCATTCTGGCGCGGGCTCATCTGATAGCAGAGTCCGCTCTACTCATGACATTCGCAAAATGGGTGTACGTCAAGACGGCCGCGTTCCTTATTTTACTATTGTGAAACATGAGGGCATGAGCAGCGAGGAGATGAGGAGACGATCAAAGCTGAAGGATCCGCTGCGGTACATACATGCGCCAGGGCAAACATCGATGGGACGGGCATCAGGAGGGACGATGGACGATGGACACGTGCCGTCACTGAGTGGTACCCACGCCACGTCAAACAGACACTCGGAGACCACCTACCCGCTGGATATATTCTATCCGAACATTTTCGAGACAGTTCAGAGTTCAATATGGTAAACGGCACGGCATGGGCAACGTCCGCGCGAGACCGAACTACCTGGAGGAAGATGGGATCCGCGCTTCCTTGAGCGAATCGGATAATTCAAGTAATCAAGTAAGTAAGTAACATAATTCGTATATGATATATTTATCAGTTCATATATCATATTTCATAGTGTTTCTTATTAAAGCACCTTCTCTTTGCCAATGGCTCTTTGAAATACTCACAAAGTCATATCATAGTCAAAACATATCATAGTCAAAAATTAGCAAGACCTTCACAGTGGAACGATTATTTCACGCGAGATCAGTGCCGGGCATGGCGCCGAAACATTGCACCGAAAACTTTTATTTTCAGCGCGAATGTTTCGGCAGCCGAAAGCACAGACACGTGTGCGTCCGCATATTTCACGCCATTCGAAGAATCGCATTCATCCTGTCTCTCTGGACTTGTGGCTAGGGTGGTCGATGATCGTTTGCCAGACGCGGGCTCGATTCCGGCTGCCATCAATTTTTTTTTTGCCGCATAACAAGCACACGTTGTAGATGTTCACAAGTTGTTTTGCCTGAAACCAGAACACCCCGCTTTCCACGCGACCCGACTTCCACTCTGTACCCGAAAAGATTCTTCACAAAGTTCATCCTCACAAGTTGTATTATTAGAAACGTTTCACGCGAGATCAGTGCCGGGCATGGCGCCGAAACATTGCGCCGAAAACTCTTATTTTCGGCGCGAATGTTTCGGCAGCCGAAAGCACAGACACGTGTGCGTCCGCATATCTCACGTCATTCGAAAAATCACATTCAACCTGTCTCTCTGGCCTTGTGGCTAGGGTGGTCGATGATTGTTTGCCAGGCGCGGGCTCGATTCCGGCTGCCATCAATTTTTTTGCCGCATGACAAGCACACGTTGTAGATGTTCACAAGTTGTTTTGCTTGAAACCAGAACACCCCGCTTTCCACGCGACCCGATTTCCACCTTGTACCCGAGAATCTTCACAAAGTTCATCCTCACAAGTTGTATTATTAGAAACGTTTCACGCGAGATCAGTGCCGGGCATGGCGCCGAAACATTGCGCCGAAAACTCTTATTTTCGGTGCGAATGTTTCGGCAGCCGAAAGCACAGACACGTGTGCGTCCGCATATCTCACGCCATTCGAAGAATCGCATTCAACCTATCTCTGTGGCCTTGTGATTAGGGTGGTCGATGATTGTTTGCCAGACGCCGGGCTCGATTCCGGCTGCTATCAATTTTTTGCCGCATAACAAGCACACGTTGTAGATGTTCACAAGTTGTTTTGCCTGAAACCAGAACACTCCGCTTTCCACGCGACCCGACTCCCACTCTGTACCCGAGAAGATTCTTCACAAAGTTCATCATCACAAGTTGTTTTATTGGACACGTTTCACGCGAGATCAAGGCCGGGCATGGCGCCAAAACATTGCGCTGAAAACTCTTCTTTTCGGCGCGAATGTTTCGGCAGCTGAAAGCACAGACACGTGTGCGTCCGCATATCTCACGCCATTCGACGAATCGCATTCAACCTATCTCTGTGGCCTTGTGGTTAGGGTGGTCGATGATTGTTTGCCAGACGCGGGCTCGATTCCGGCTGCTATCAAAAATTTTTGCCGCATTACAAACACACTTTGTAGATGTTCACAAGTTGTTCTGCCTGAAACCAGAACACCCCGCTTTCCACGCCCGACTTCCACCTTGTACCCGAGAAGATTTTTCACAAAGTTCATCCTCACAAGTTGTTTTATTGGACACGTTTCACGCGATATCAATGCCGGGCATGGCGCCGAAACATTGCGCCGAAAACTCTTCTTTTCGGCGCGAATGTTTCGGCAGCTGAAAGCACAGAAAGCACAGACATGTGTGCTTCCGCACACGGGCAGTTACCCGTGGAAAAGTGGGCTGAAATCACATGAGGAATTACGCAAAACATGCGGCTGCTGTGGGGATTGAACCCGGGATAGCCACATCAGCAGGCGCGCATGCTATCCACAATACCACAAGGGCTAGTTGCGGGAGAGCTTTCGAGTGCGGTAGATATACCCAAGACGCGCGCAGCGATTGATACATACCGGGTTTGCTATGTTTTTCAGCGATTCATTAACGCATTAGCTCGTACATTCCAATCAAGTAAACGTTATAAGCACAATGTTTATTCAACAAAATGATCTCAACAAGACATAAACAACAGCAACAACACATCTTGTTAGAAAAATATTGTTCACACAAGGGGGAAGAGGTGTGCATCGAGGTTGTTGTCGTTGCGGCGGAGGCGGTTGCAGGAGAAAAAGCGGCCTGTGATGATCTCCCTGCTGCACTCCCACCTGCAATCAATCAATCAATTCAACAATGACCAATCAATACTCACCTCTACGGCGATCGTATTCATATGAAAAGTTGTGTGAGAACTGTTCATGAAGCGCTGCAAAAATGAGGCATGGTTATCAAATGTACAATAGACACATGGTTCTTCTGCCACCCTACCAGTCTTCGTCAGGAGACTGCGAGTGCCCATCATAAGCGGCCATGTGACAGAGCCCCCACCCACCTCATGACATAAGAAAAAGCTAACCTCCACGAACGCCGTCAGCTGCCGGAAGAACAGCACCCTCCTGGCGAGTCGCCGTCGCAGCCGCAGAGGCTTTTGCGGCCTTTTCTGCCGCAGCAGCGTTTGTTTGATTTCATTTCACCTGAAAACAAACGATGACAAAAGTATCAATGACAAAATGATTCACTGCGCGAAAAATACGAACACGAACACAGGTTCGAACATGTAAAACAGTATGTTTTGTGCAAACGAGGAAGCGCAACAATATGCGGGTATAATAGGGTGAAAGAGGAAGGTAGATTGAAAGTACGTTAACAAAACATCCTTTAAGATTCAATACAACTTTTTACAGCTGGTACAGTCATGCGCGCGCAACAAAAATTGGCAGAATATTTAATGTTTTGTGCGAAGGGGAATGCGCGAGTATGTGCGAGTATTATGAGGTGAAAGAGGAGGGTCGATTACATGAAAGTACGCTTACAAAACACCAGATGAGATTATACAAAACTTTTGGCAGCTCATCTAATCATGCGCGCGCAACGAAAATTGCTAGAATAATCGATGTTTGAGCGAACGAAGATGCGCAAGAATGTGCGAGTATAATAGGGTGAAAGAGGAAGGTCAATTACATAGAAGTACGCTCACAAAACAGGAGACGAGATTATACAAAACTTTTTACAACGTGTTAAAAATGAATCACATTTTCGAAATTTTACCGAAAACTGATGTTTAGCAGTAATAATCAAGTAATATGGAATATGAGTATCACACAATGAAAGAGCATATTCGATTTCATAAACATACGCTCGAAAAATAACAAATTGTTTCCTGGAAACACCATAACAATAAATAAACACAAATATCAAACTAGCCGAAAATTAAAATTCCCGTTTGAAAAGCGCACCTTCGCAGAGAAAGCCCCGCCCTTTTTTCGCAGCTCCGCCCACTTCCACAGATGAACGGCGGGTAACTGCCTGTGCGCATATCTCACGCCATTCGAAGAATCGCATTCAACCTATCTCTGTGGCCTTGTGGTTAGGGTGGTCGATGATTGTTTGCCAGGCGCGAGCTCGATTCCGGCTGCTATCAAAAAATTTTGCCGCATAACAAACACACGTTGTAGATCTTCACAAGTTGTTTTGCCTGAAACCAGAACACCCCGCTTTCCACGCGACCCGACTCCGACTCTGTACCCGAGAAGATTCTTCACAGAGTTCATACTCACAAGTTGGTTTATTGGACACGTTTCTTGCGAGATCAGTGCCGGGCATGGCGCCAAAACATTGCGCCGAAAACTCTTCTTTTCGGCGCGAATGTTTCGGCAGCCGAAAGCACAGACACGTGTGCGTCCGCATATCTCACGCCATTCAAAGAATCGCATTAAACCTATCTCTGTGGCCTTGTGGTTAGGGTGGTCGATGATTGTTTGCCAGACGCGGGCTCGATTCCGGCTGCTATCAAAAAATTTTGCCGCATAACAAACACACTTTGTAGATCTTAACAAGTTGTTTTGCCTGAAACCAGAACACCCCGCTTTTCACGCGACCCGACTCCCACTCTGTACCCGAGAAGATTCTTCACAGAGTTCATACTCACAAGTTGGTTTATTGGACACGTTTCTTGCGAGATCAGTGCCGGGCATGGCGCCGAAACATTGCGCCGAAAACTCTTATTTTCGGCGCGAATGTTTCGGCAGCCGAAAGCACAGACACGTGTGCGTCAGCATATCTCACGTCATTCGAAAAATCACATTCTCCGAAAACTCTTATTGTCTCTCTGGCCTTGTGGCTAGGGTGGTCGATAATTGTTTGCCAGGCGCGGGCTCGATTCCGGCTGCCATCAAAATTTTTTGCCGCATAACAAGCACACGTTGTAGATGTTCACAAGTTGTTTTGCCTGAAACCAGAACACCCCGCTTTCCACGCGACCCGACTCCCACTCTGTACCCGAGAAGATTCTTCACAAAGTTCATCATCACAAGTTGTTTTATTGGACACGTTTCACGCGAGATCAATGCCGGGCATGGCGCCGAAACATTGCGCCGAAAACTCTTATTTTCGGTGCGAATGTTTCGGCAGCCGAAAGCACAGACACGTGTGCGTCCGCATATCTCACGCCATTCGAAGAATCGCATTCAACCTATCTCTGTGGCCTTGTGATTAGGGTGGTCGATGATTGTTTGCCAGACGCCGGGCTCGATTCCGGCTGCTATCAATTTTTTGCCGCATAACAAGCACACGTTGTAGATGTTCACAAGTTGTTTTGCCTGAAACCAGAACACTCCGCTTTCCACGCGACCCGACTCCCACTCTGTACCCGAGAAGATTCTTCACAAAGTTCATCATCACAAGTTGTTTTATTGGACACGTTTCACGCGAGATCAAGGCCGGGCATGGCGCCAAAACATTGCGCTGAAAACTCTTCTTTTCGGCGCGAATGTTTCGGCAGCTGAAAGCACAGACACGTGTGCGTCCGCATATCTCACGCCATTCGACGAATCGCATTCAACCTATCTCTGTGGCCTTGTGGTTAGGGTGGTCGATGATTGTTTGCCAGACGCGGGCTCGATTCCGGCTGCTATCAAAAATTTTTGCCGCATTACAAACACACTTTGTAGATGTTCACAAGTTGTTCTGCCTGAAACCAGAACACCCCGCTTTCCACGCCCGACTTCCACCTTGTACCCGAGAAGATTTTTCACAAAGTTCATCCTCACAAGTTGTTTTATTGGACACGTTTCACGCGATATCAATGCCGGGCATGGCGCCGAAACATTGCGCCGAAAACTCTTCTTTTCGGCGCGAATGTTTCGGCAGCTGAAAGCACAGAAAGCACAGACATGTGTGCTTCCGCACACGGGCAGTTACCCGTGGAAAAGTGGGCTGAAATCACATGAGGAATTACGCAAAACATGCGGCTGCTGTGGGGATTGAACCCGGGATAGCCACATCAGCAGGCGCGCATGCTATCCACAATACCACAAGGGCTAGTTGCGGGAGAGCTTTCGAGTGCGGTAGATATACCCAAGACGCGCGCAGCGATTGATACATACCGGGTTTGCTATGTTTTTCAGCGATTCATTAACGCATTAGCTCGTACATTCCAATCAAGTAAACGTTATAAGCACAATGTTTATTCAACAAAATGATCTCAACAAGACATAAACAACAGCAACAACACATCTTGTTAGAAAAATATTGTTCACACAAGGGGGAAGAGGTGTGCATCGAGGTTGTTGTCGTTGCGGCGGAGGCGGTTGCAGGAGAAAAAGCGGCCTGTGATGATCTCCCTGCTGCACTCCCACCTGCAATCAATCAATCAATTCAACAATGACCAATCAATACTCACCTCTACGGCGATCGTATTCATATGAAAAGTTGTGTGAGAACTGTTCATGAAGCGCTGCAAAAATGAGGCATGGTTATCAAATGTACAATAGACACATGGTTCTTCTGCCACCCTACCAGTCTTCGTCAGGAGACTGCGAGTGCCCATCATAAGCGGCCATGTGACAGAGCCCCCACCCACCTCATGACATAAGAAAAAGCTAACCTCCACGAACGCCGTCAGCTGCCGGAAGAACAGCACCCTCCTGGCGAGTCGCCGTCGCAGCCGCAGAGGCTTTTGCGGCCTTTTCTGCCGCAGCAGCGTTTGTTTGATTTCATTTCACCTGAAAACAAACGATGACAAAAGTATCAATGACAAAATGATTCACTGCGCGAAAAATACGAACACGAACACAGGTTCGAACATGTAAAACAGTATGTTTTGTGCAAACGAGGAAGCGCAACAATATGCGGGTATAATAGGGTGAAAGAGGAAGGTAGATTGAAAGTACGTTAACAAAACATCCTTTAAGATTCAATACAACTTTTTACAGCTGGTACAGTCATGCGCGCGCAACAAAAATTGGCAGAATATTTAATGTTTTGTGCGAAGGGGAATGCGCGAGTATGTGCGAGTATTATGAGGTGAAAGAGGAGGGTCGATTACATGAAAGTACGCTTACAAAACACCAGATGAGATTATACAAAACTTTTGGCAGCTCATCTAATCATGCGCGCGCAACGAAAATTGCTAGAATAATCGATGTTTGAGCGAACGAAGATGCGCAAGAATGTGCGAGTATAATAGGGTGAAAGAGGAAGGTCAATTACATAGAAGTACGCTCACAAAACAGGAGACGAGATTATACAAAACTTTTTACAACGTGTTAAAAATGAATCACATTTTCGAAATTTTACCGAAAACTGATGTTTAGCAGTAATAATCAAGTAATATGGAATATGAGTATCACACAATGAAAGAGCATATTCGATTTCATAAACATACGCTCGAAAAATAACAAATTGTTTCCTGGAAACACCATAACAATAAATAAACACAAATATCAAACTAGCCGAAAATTAAAATTCCCGTTTGAAAAGCGCACCTTCGCAGAGAAAGCCCCGCCCTTTTTTCGCAGCTCCGCCCACTTCCACAGATGAACGGCGGGTAACTGCCTGTGCGCATATCTCACGCCATTCGAAGAATCGCATTCAACCTATCTCTGTGGCCTTGTGGTTAGGGTGGTCGATGATTGTTTGCCAGGCGCGAGCTCGATTCCGGCTGCTATCAAAAAATTTTGCCGCATAACAAACACACGTTGTAGATCTTCACAAGTTGTTTTGCCTGAAACCAGAACACCCCGCTTTCCACGCGACCCGACTCCGACTCTGTACCCGAGAAGATTCTTCACAGAGTTCATACTCACAAGTTGGTTTATTGGACACGTTTCTTGCGAGATCAGTGCCGGGCATGGCGCCAAAACATTGCGCCGAAAACTCTTCTTTTCGGCGCGAATGTTTCGGCAGCCGAAAGCACAGACACGTGTGCGTCCGCATATCTCACGCCATTCAAAGAATCGCATTAAACCTATCTCTGTGGCCTTGTGGTTAGGGTGGTCGATGATTGTTTGCCAGACGCGGGCTCGATTCCGGCTGCTATCAAAAAATTTTGCCGCATAACAAACACACTTTGTAGATCTTAACAAGTTGTTTTGCCTGAAACCAGAACACCCCGCTTTTCACGCGACCCGACTCCCACTCTGTACCCGAGAAGATTCTTCACAGAGTTCATACTCACAAGTTGGTTTATTGGACACGTTTCTTGCGAGATCAGTGCCGGGCATGGCGCCGAAACATTGCGCCGAAAACTCTTATTTTCGGCGCGAATGTTTCGGCAGCCGAAAGCACAGACACGTGTGCGTCAGCATATCTCACGTCATTCGAAAAATCACATTCTCCGAAAACTCTTATTGTCTCTCTGGCCTTGTGGCTAGGGTGGTCGATAATTGTTTGCCAGGCGCGGGCTCGATTCCGGCTGCCATCAAAATTTTTTGCCGCATAACAAGCACACGTTGTAGATCTTCACAAAATGTTTTGCCTGAAACCAGAACACTCCGCTTTCCACGCGACCCGACTCCCACTCTGTACCTGAGAAGATTCTTCACAAAGTTCATCATCACAAGTTGTTTTATTGGACACGTTTCACGCGAGACCAAGGCCGGGCATGGCGCCGAAACATTGCGCCGAAAACTCTTCTTTTCGGCGCGAATGTTTCGGCAGCCGAAAGCACAGACACGTGTGCGTCCGCATATCTCACGCCATTCGACGAATCGCATTCAACCTATCTCTGTGGCCTTGTGGTTAGGGTGGTCGATGATTGTTTACCAGACGCGGGCTCGATTCCGGCTGCTATCAAAAATTTTTGCCGCATAACAAACACACGTTGTAGATGTTCACAAGTTGTTTTGCCTGAAACCAGAACACCCCGCTTTCCACGCGACCCGACTCCCACTCTGTACCCGAGAAGATTCTTCACAAATTTTATACTCACAAGTTGGTTTATTGGACACGTTTCTTGCGAGATCAGTGCCGGGCATGGCGCCGAAACATTGCGCCGAAAACTGTTATTTTCGGCGCGAATGTTTCGGCAGCCAAAAGCACAGACACGTGTGCGTCCGCATATCTCACGCCATTCGAAGAATCGCATTCAACCTATCTCTGTGGCCTTGTGGTTAGGGTGGTCGATGATTGTTTGCCAGACGCGGGCTCGATTCCGGCTGCTATCAAAAATTTTTGCCGCATAACAAGCACACGTTGTAGATCTTCACAAGTTGTTTTGCCTGAAACCAGAACACTCCGCTTTCCACGCGACCCGACTCCCACTCTGTACCCGAGAAAAATCTTCACAAAGTTCATCATCACAAGTTGTTTTATTGGACACGTTTCACGCGAGATCAGTGCCGGGCATGGCGCCGAAACATTGCGCCGAAAACTGTTATTTTCGGCGCGAATGTTTCGGCAGCCGAAAGCACAGACACGTGTGCGTCCGCATATCTCACGCCATTCAAAGAATCGCATTAAACCTATCTCTGTGGCCTTGTGGTTAGGGTGGTCGATGATTGTTTGCCAGACGCGGGCTCGATACCCGCTGCTATCAAACATTTTTGCCGCATAACAAGCACACGTTGTAAATGTTCACAAGTTGTTTTGCCTGAATCCAGAACACCCCGCTTTCCACGCGACCCGACTCCCACTCTGTACCCGAGAAGATTCTTCACAAAGTTCATACTCACAAGTTGGTTTATTGGACACGTTTCTTGCGAGATCAGTGCCGGGCATAGCGCCGAAGCATTGCGCCGAAAACTCTTATTTTCGGCGCGAATGTTTCGGCAGCCGAAAGCACAGACACGTGTGCGTCAGCATATCTCACGTCATTCGAAAAATCACATTCTCCGAAAACTCTTATTGTCTCTCTGGCCTTGTGGCTAGGGTGGTCGATAATTGTTTGCCAGGCGCGGGCTCGATTCCGGCTGCCATCAAAATTTTTTGCCGCATAACAAGCACACGTTGTAGATCTTCACAAAATGTTTTGCCTGAAACCAGAACACTCCGCTTTCCACGCGACCCGACTCCCACTCTGTACCTGAGAAGATTCTTCACAAAGTTCATCATCACAAGTTGTTTTATTGGACACGTTTCACGCGAGACCAAGGCCGGGCATGGCGCCGAAACATTGCGCCGAAAACTCTTCTTTTCGGCGCGAATGTTTCGGCAGCCGAAAGCACAGACACGTGTGCGTCCGCATATCTCACGCCATTCGACGAATCGCATTCAACCTATCTCTGTGGCCTTGTGGTTAGGGTGGTCGATGATTGTTTACCAGACGCGGGCTCGATTCCGGCTGCTATCAAAAATTTTTGCCGCATAACAAACACACGTTGTAGATGTTCACAAGTTGTTTTGCCTGAAACCAGAACACCCCGCTTTCCACGCGACCCGACTCCCACTCTGTACCCGAGAAGATTCTTCACAAATTTTATACTCACAAGTTGGTTTATTGGACACGTTTCTTGCGAGATCAGTGCCGGGCATGGCGCCGAAACATTGCGCCGAAAACTGTTATTTTCGGCGCGAATGTTTCGGCAGCCAAAAGCACAGACACGTGTGCGTCCGCATATCTCACGCCATTCGAAGAATCGCATTCAACCTATCTCTGTGGCCTTGTGGTTAGGGTGGTCGATGATTGTTTGCCAGACGCGGGCTCGATACCCGCTGCTATCAAACATTTTTGCCGCATAACAAGCACACGTTGTAAATGTTCACAAGTTGTTTTGCCTGAATCCAGAACACCCCGCTTTCCACGCGACCCGACTCCCACTCTGTACCCGAGAAGATTCTTCACAAAGTTCATACTCACAAGTTGGTTTATTGGACACGTTTCTTGCGAGATCAGTGCCGGGCATAGCGCCGAAGCATTGCGCCGAAAACTCTTATTTTCGGCGCGAATGTTTCGGCAGCCGAAAGCACAGACACGTGTGCGTCAGCATATCTCACGTCATTCGAAAAATCACATTCTCCGAAAACTCTTATTGTCTCTCTGGCCTTGTGGCTAGGGTGGTCGATAATTGTTTGCCAGGCGCGGGCTCGATTCCGGCTGCCATCAAAATTTTTTGCCGCATAACAAGCACACGTTGTAGATCTTCACAAAATGTTTTGCCTGAAACCAGAACACTCCGCTTTCCACGCGACCCGACTCCCACTCTGTACCTGAGAAGATTCTTCACAAAGTTCATCATCACAAGTTGTTTTATTGGACACGTTTCACGCGAGACCAAGGCCGGGCATGGCGCCGAAACATTGCGCCGAAAACTCTTCTTTTCGGCGCGAATGTTTCGGCAGCCGAAAGCACAGACACGTGTGCGTCCGCATATCTCACGCCATTCGACGAATCGCATTCAACCTATCTCTGTGGCCTTGTGGTTAGGGTGGTCGATGATTGTTTACCAGACGCGGGCTCGATTCCGGCTGCTATCAAAAATTTTTGCCGCATAACAAACACACGTTGTAGATGTTCACAAGTTGTTTTGCCTGAAACCAGAACACCCCGCTTTCCACGCGACCCGACTCCCACTCTGTACCCGAGAAGATTCTTCACAAATTTTATACTCACAAGTTGGTTTATTGGACACGTTTCTTGCGAGATCAGTGCCGGGCATGGCGCCGAAACATTGCGCCGAAAACTGTTATTTTCGGCGCGAATGTTTCGGCAGCCAAAAGCACAGACACGTGTGCGTCCGCATATCTCACGCCATTCGAAGAATCGCATTCAACCTATCTCTGTGGCCTTGTGGTTAGGGTGGTCGATGATTGTTTGCCAGACGCGGGCTCGATTCCGGCTGCTATCAAAAATTTTTGCCGCATAACAAGCACACGTTGTAGATCTTCACAAGTTGTTTTGCCTGAAACCAGAACACTCCGCTTTCCACGCGACCCGACTCCCACTCTGTACCCGAGAAAAATCTTCACAAAGTTCATCATCACAAGTTGTTTTATTGGACACGTTTCACGCGAGATCAGTGCCGGGCATGGCGCCGAAACATTGCGCCGAAAACTGTTATTTTCGGCGCGAATGTTTCGGCAGCCGAAAGCACAGACACGTTTGCGTCCGCATAACTCACGCCATCCGAAGAATCGCATTCAACCTATCTCTGTGGCCTTGTGGTTAGGGTGGTCGATGATTGTTTGCCAGACGCGGGCTCGATTCCGTCTGCTATCAAAATTTTTTGCCGCATAACAAGCACACGTTGTAGATGTTCACAAGTTGTTTTGCCTGAAACCAGAACACTCCGCTTTCCACGCGACCCGACTCCCACTCTGTACCCGAGAAGAATCTTCACAAAGTTCATCATCACAAGTTGTTTTATTGGACACGTTTCACGCGAGACCAAGGCCGGGCATGGCGCCGAAACATTGCGCCGAAAACTCTTCTTTTCGGCGCGAATGTTTCGGCAGCCAAAAGCACAGACACGTGTGCGTCCGCATATCTCACGCCATTCGACGAATCGCATTCAACCTATCTCTGTGGCCTTGTGGTTAGGGTGGTCGATGATTGTTTGCCAGACGCGGGCTCGATTCCGGCTGCTATCAAATTTTTTTTTGCCGCATAACAAGCACACGTTGTAGATGTTCACAAGTTGTTTTGCCTGAAACCAGAACACTCCGCTTTCCACGCGACCCGACTCCCACTCTGTACCCGAGAAGATTCTTCACAAAGTTCATCATCACAAGTTGTTTTATTGGACACGTTTCACGCGAGATCAAAGCCGGGCATGGCGCCGAAACATTGCGTCGAAAACTCTTATTTTCGGCGCGAATGTTTCGGCAGCCGAAAGCACAGACACGTGTGCGTCCGCATATCTCACGCCATTCGAAGAATCGCATTCAACCTATCTCTGTGGCCTTGTGGTTAGGGTGGTCGATGATTGTTTGCCAGACGCGGGCTCGATTCCGGCTGCTATCAATTTTTTTTTGCCGCATAACAAGCACACGTTGTAGATGTTCACAAGTTGTTTTGCCTGAAACCAGAACACTCCGCTTTCCACGCGACCCGACTCCCACTCTGTACCCGAGAAGATTCTTCACAAAGTTCATCATCACAAGTTGTTTTATTGGACACGTTTCACGCGAGATCAAGGCCGGGCATGGCGCCGAAACATTGCGCCGAAAACTCTTATTTTCGGCGCGAATGTTTCGGCAGCCGAAAGCACAGACACGTGTGCGTCCGCATATCTCACGCCATTCGAAGAATCGCATTCAACCTATCTCTGTGGCCTTGTGGTTAGGGTGGTCAATGATTGTTTGCCAGACGCGGGCTCGATTCCGGCTGCTATCAATTTTTTTTGCCGCATAACAAGCACACGTTGTAGATCTTCACAAGTTGTTTTGCCTGAAACCAGAACACTCCGCTTTCCACGCGACCCGACTCCCACTCTGTACCCGAGAAGATTCTTCACAAAGTTCATCATCACAAGTTGTTTTATTGGACACGTTTCACGCGAGATCAATGCCGGGCATGGCGCCGAAACATTGCGCCGAAAACTCTTATTTTCGGCGCGAATGTTTCGGCAGCCGAAAGCACAGACACGTGTCCGTCCGCATATCTCACGCCATTCGAAGAATCGCATTCAACCTATCTCTTGTGGTTAGGGTGGTCGATGATTGTTTGCCAGACGCGGGCTCGATTCCGGCTGCTATCAAATTTTTTTGCCGCATTTCAAGCACACGTTGTAGATCTTCACAAGTTGTTTTGCCTGAAACCAGAACACCCCGCTTTCCACGCGACCCGACTCCCACTCTGTACCCGAGAAGATTCTTCACAAAGTTCATCCTCACGAGTTGGTTTATTGGACACGTTTCTTGCGAGATGAGTGCCAGGCATGGCGCCGAAACATTGCGCCGAAAACTCTTATTTTCGGGGCGAATGTTTCGGCAGCCGAAAGCACAGACACGTGTCCGTCCGCATATCTCACGCCATTCGAAAAATCGCATTCAACCTATTTCTGTGGCCTTGTGGTTAGGGTGGTCGATGATTGTTTGCCAGACGCTGGCTCGATTATCATTCAAAAGTACTTCCAAGTAAAAGTAGTTGGTTTGTACTGTTGTCTCAGTTGAGCAAAAGGACTGAAATGTTTCAATGGAGACATGTGCCAACAGGCTCTCTCTCTCATACCAGTGCAAAGCGGCCATATTATAATGAACGCGTTTACGAAGTTATGCAGTTATTATCTAAAAGCACAACTTCTGTTGTAACATAACACGTCGAATAATGCTGAGAGCCTGTTTGCACATGTCTCCATTGAAACATTTCAGTCCTTTTGCTCAACTGAGACAACAGTACAAACCAACTACTTTTACTTGGAAGTACTTTTGAATGATAATATCTGTCCTTTTCTTAAGTTTTGTTTCACAAAGTTACATTTTCATACACGTTCGCGATTCGCTGCGAGGATACCGACGCGCACCCGCTATTCGCCTATCTCTCTCTCTCTCACTCACACACAGAGGGGGCGGGGCGAAAGCGATTGTCCGACGCCCGCCCGCCCGACACCAATCTCAATCCGCACTCGAATGCGGACTCTCCGTATCTCGCTTCAAATTCAATCAAACTCAATACAACTTTCTATAACTCTATCGAATAGAGATGTGAATGCAATGTAACAGTGGAAATCACTTCAAAATGAGGAAAAGTGCTTCATCCGGGAAAAGTCGTTTTTGAGCATTCTAGCGCGCGGGGACATCCAGTACAAACGAGAGGGCGCTGGCGCGCCCTCTCTAATTCCGGCTGCTATCAAATTTTTTTTTGCCGCATAACAAGCACACGTTCGAGATGTTCACAAGTTGTTTTGCCTGAAACCAGAACACTCCGCTTTCCACGCGACCCGACTCCCACTCTGTACCCGAGAAGATTCTTCACAAAGTTCATCATCACAAGTTGTTTTATTGGACACGTTTCACGCGAGATCAAGGCCGTGCATGGCGCCGAAACATTGCGCCGAAAACTCTTATTTTCGGCGCGAATGTTTCGGCAGCCGAAAGCACAGACACGTGTCCGTCATATCTCACGCCATTCGAAGAATCGCATTCAACCTATCTCTGTGGCCTTGTGGTTAGGGTGGTCGATGATTGTTTGCCAGACGCGGGCTCGATTCCGGCTGCTATCAATTTTTTTTGCCGCATAACAAGCACACGTTGTAGATCTTCACAAGTTGTTTTGCCTGAAACCAGAACACCCCGCTTTCCACGCGACCCGACTCCCACTCTGTACCCGAGAAGATTCTTCACAAAGTTCATCCTCACGAGTTGGTTTATTGGACACGTTTCTTGCGAGATGAGTGCCAGGCATGGCGCCGAAACATTGCGCCGAAAACTTATATTTTCGGCGCGAATGTTTCGGCAGCCGAAAGCACAGACACGTGTCCGTCCGCATATCTCACGCCATTCGAAAAATCGCATTCAACCTATTTCTGTGGCCTTGTGGTTAGGGTGGTCGATGATTGTTTGCCAGACGCGGGCTCGATTCCGGCTGCTATCAAATTTTTTTTTGCCGCATAACAAGCACACGTTCGAGATGTTCACAAGTTGTTTTGCCTGAAACCAGAACACTCCGCTTTCCACGCGACCCGACTCCCACTCTGTACCCGAGAAGATTCTTCACAAAGTTCATCATCACAAGTTGTTTTATTGGACACGTTTCACGCGAGATCAAGGCCGTGCATGGCGCCGAAACATTGCGCCGAAAACTCTTATTTTCGGCGCGAATGTTTCGGCAGCCGAAAGCACAGACACGTGTGCGTCCGCATATCTCACGCCATTCGAAGAATCGCATTCAACCTATTTCTGTGGCCTTGTGGTTAGGGTGGTCGATGATTGTTTGCCAGACGCGGGCTCGATTCCGGCTGCTATCAAATTTTTTTTTGCCGCATAACAAGCACACGTTCGAGATGTTCACAAGTTGTTTTGCCTGAAACCAGAACACTCCGTTTTCCACGCGACCCGACTCCCACTCTGTACCCGAGAAGATTCTTCACAAAGTTCATCATCACAAGTTGTTTTATTGGACACGTTTCACGCGAGATCAAGGCCGTGCATGGCGCCGAAACATTGCGCCGAAAACTCTTATTTTCGGCGCGAATGTTTCGGCAGCCGAAAGCACAGACACGTGTCCGTCCGCATATCTCACGCCATTCGAAGAATCGCATTCAACCTATCTCTGTGGCCTTGTGGTTAGGGTGGTCGATGATTGTTTGCCAGACGCGGGCTCGATTCCGGCTGCTATCAAATTTTTTTGCCGCATAACAAGCACACGTTGTAGATCTTCACAAGTTGTTTTGCCTGAAACCAGAACACCCCGCTTTCCACGCGACCCGACTCCCACTCTGTACCCGAGAAGATTCTTCACAAAGTTCATCCTCACGAGTTGGTTTATTGGACACGTTTCTTGCGAGATGAGTGCCAGGCATGGCGCCGAAACATTGCGCCGAAAACTTTTATTTTCGGCGCGAATGTTTCGGCAGCCGAAAGCACAGACACGTGTCCGTCCGCATATCTCACGCCATTCGAAAAATCGCATTCAACCTATTTCTGTGGCCTTGTGGTTAGGGTGGTCGATGATTGTTTGCCAGACGCGGGCTCGATTCCGGCTGCTATCAAATTTTTTTTTTGCCGCATAACAAGCACACGTTGTAGATGTTCACAAGTTGTTTTGCCTGAAACCAGAACACTCCGCTTTCCACGCGACCCGACTCCCACTCTGTACCCGAGAAGATTCTTCACAAAGTTCATCATCACAAGTTGTTTTATTGGACACGTTTCACGCGAGATCAAGGCCGTGCATGGCGCCGAAACATTGCGCCGAAAACTCTTATTTTCGGCGCGAATGTTTCGGCAGCCGAAAGCACAGACACGTGTGCGTCCGCATATCTCACGCCATTCGAAGAATCGCATTCAACCTATCTCTGTGGCCTTGTGGTTAGGGTGGTCGATGATTGTTTGCCAGACGCGGGCTCGATTCCGGCTGCTATCAAATTTTTTTGCCGCATAAGCTGTAAACTAGAATATTGTACCGAGCTCTGGAACCCTACTGACGTTGCTTCTGTAAACCTAATCGAAAGCATACAACGCTATTATACTCGACGTGTGTGTCAGCGTATCGGACGCAACTTATCATACCCCGAACGCCTTCAATTTTTTTAATCTTCAATCTCTTGAAAATAGGCGATTCTTAAATGACGTCACTTACATACACAAAGTTATTCACTCAAAAACGACTTTAGACTATCATGGGCTTTTCGCAATTATTCCAACTCGTACTCGCGGCTCTCATGAATTTAGGATTGTTCCCTCATTTGATCACACAGGCCGTACTAGCACTTTTTTAAGCAGAACCTTCGTAATTTGGAACTCCCTTCCTCATGACTTAGTTTCCGTCAACGACCCTTCCGTCTTCAAATCACAACTCTCTACATTAGATATTATGCCACCTAGCAAATTGCGCAACCTATAGAGACCATATTTTCTTGTTTCGTATATTATTATGTTATTATTCCTTATTTATATTCAACCCCATCCATATCTGCCGTTTTCCATGTATTCACTTTTTGTTGCTATGTCGATTTTCTCATGTTATCGGTAATAAATCTATCTATCATAACAAGCACACGTTGTAGATGTTCACAAGTTGTTTTGCCTGAAACCGGAACACCCCGCTTTCCACGCGACCCGACTCCCACTCTGTACCCGAGAAGATTCTTCACAAAGTTCATCATCACAAGTTGTTTTATTGGACACGTTTCACGCGAGATCAATGCCGGGCATGGCGCCGAAACATTGCGCCGAAAACTCTTATTTTCGGCGCGAATGTTTCGGCAGCCGAAAGCACAGACACGTGTATGTCCGCATATCTCACGCCATTCGAAGAATAGCATTCAACCTATCTCTGTGGTCTTGTGGTTAGGGTGGTCGATGATTGTTTGCCAGACGCGGGCTCGATTCCGGCTGCTATCAAAATTTTTTGCCGCATAACAAGCACACGTTGTAGATCTTCACAAGTTGTTTTGCCTGAAACCAGAACACCCCGCTTTCCACGCGACCCGACTCCCACTCTGTACCCGAGAAGATTCTTCACAAAGTTCATCCTCACGAGTTGGTTTATTAGACACGTTTCTTGCGAGATGAGTGCCAGGCATGGCGCCGAAACATTGCGCCGAAAACTCTTATTTTCGGCGCGAATGTTTCGGCAGCCGAAAACACAGACACGTGTCCGTCCGCATATCTCACGCCATTCGAAGAATCGCATTCAACCTATTTCTGTGGCCTTGTGGTTAGGGTGGTCGATGATTGTTTGCCAGACGCGGGCTCGATTCCGGCTGCTATCAAATTTTTTTTTGCCGCACAACAAGCACACGTTGTAGATGTTCACAAGTTGTTTTGCCTGAAACCAGAACACTCCGCTTTCCACGCGACCCGACTCCCACTCTGTACCCGAGAAGATTCTTCACAAAGTTCATCATCACAAGTTGTTTTATTGGACACGTTTCACGCGAGATCAATGCCGGGCATGGCGCCGAAACATTGCGCCGAAAACTCTTATTTTCGGCGCGAATGTTTCGGCAGCCGAAAACACAGACACGTGTCCGTCCGCATATCTCACGCCATTCGAAGAATCGCACTCAACCTATTTCTGTGGCCTTGTGGTTAGGGTGGTCGATGATTGTTTGCCAGACGCGGGCTCGATTCCGGCTGCTATCAAATTTTTTTTTGCCGCACAACAAGCAAACGTTGTAGATGTTCACAAGTTGTTTTGCCTGAAACCAGAACACCCCGCTTTCCACGCGACCCGACTCCCACTCTGTACCCGAGAAGATTCTTCACAAAGTTCATCCTCACGAGTTGGTTTATTGGACACGTTTCTTGCGAGATGAGTGCCAGGCATGGCGCCGAAACATTGCGCCGAAAACTTTTATTTTCGGCGCGAATGTTTCGGCAGCCGAAAGCACAGACACGTGTCCGTCCGCATATCTCACGCCATTCGAAAAATCGCATTCAACCTATTTCTGTGGCCTTGTGGTTAGGGTGGTCGATGATTGTTTGCCAGACGCGGGCTCGATTCCGGCTGCTATCAAATTTTTTTTGCCGCATAACAAGCACACGTTGTAGATGTTCACAAGTTGTTTTGCCTGAAACCAGAACACCCCGCTTTCCACGCGACCCGACTCCGACTCTGTGCCCGAGAAGATTCTTCACAGAGTTCATACTCACAAGTTGGTTTATTGGACACGTTTCTTGCGAGATCAGTGCCGGGCGTGGCGCCGAAACATTGCGCCGAAAACTCCTATTTTCGGCGCGAATGTTTCGGCAGCCGAAAGCACAGACACGTGTGCGTCCGCATATCTCACGCCATTCGACGAATCGCATTCAACCTATCTCTGTGGCCTTGTGGTTAGGGTGGTCGAAGATTGTTTGCCAGACGCGGGCTCGATTCCGGCTGCTAACAAAAATTTTTGCCGCATAACAAGCACACGTTGTAGATCTTCACAAGTTGTTTTCCCTGAAACCAGAACACCCGGCTTTCCACGCGAGCCGACTCCCACTCTGTACCCGAGAAGATTCTTCACAAAGTTCATCATCACACGTTGTTTTATTGGACACGTTTCACGCGAGATCAATGCCGGGCATGGCGCCGAAACATTGCGCCGAAAACTCTTATTTTCGGCGCGAATGTTTCGGCAGCCGAAAGCACAGACACGTGTCCGTCCGCATATCTCACGCCATTCGAAGAATCGCATTCAACCTATGTCTGTGGCCTTGTGGTTAGGGTGGTCGATGATTGTTTGCCAGACGCGGGCTCGATTCCGGCTGCTATCAAAATATTTTGCCGCATAAAAAAACACAGGTTGTAGATGTTCACAAGTTGTTTTGCCTGAAACCAGAACACCCCGCTTTCCACGCGACCACTCTGTACTTTCCACCCACTCTGTACTCGAGAAGATTCTTCACAAAGTTCATACTCACAAGTTGGTTTATTGGACACGTTTCTTGCGAGATCAGTGCCGGGCATGGCGCCGAAACATTGCGCCGAGAACTTTTATTTTCGGCGCGAATGTTTCGGCAGCCGAAAGCACAGACACGTGTGCGTCCGCATATCTCACGCCATTCGAAGAATCGCATTCAACCTATCTCTGTGGCCTTGTGGTTAGGGTGGTCGATGATTGTTTGCCAGACGCGGGCTCGATTCCGGCTGCTATCAAATTTTTTTTGCCGCATAACAAGCACACGTTGTAGATGTTCACAAGTTGTTTTGCCTGAAACCAGAACACTCCGCTTTCCACGCGACCCGACTCCCACTCCGAACCCGAGAAGATTCTTCACAAAGTTCATCATCACAAGTTGTTTTATTGGACACGTTTCACGCGAGATCAAGGCCGGGCATGGCGCCGAAACATTGCGCCGAAAACTCTTATTTTCGGCGCGAATGTTTCGGCAGCCGAAAGCACAGACACGTGTCCGTCCGCATATCTCACGCCATTCGAAGAATCGCATTCAACCTATCTCTGTGGCCTTGTGGTTAGGGTGGTCGATGATTGTTTGCCAGACGCGGGCTCGATTCCGGCTGCTATCAAAATATTTTGCCGCATAACAAACACAGGTTGTAGATGTTCACAAGTTGTTTTGCCTGAAACCAGAACACCCCGCTTTCCACGCGACCCGACTCCCACTCTGTACTCGAGAAGATTCTTCACAAAGTTCATACTCACAAGTTGGTTTATTGGACACGTTTCTTGCGAGATCAGTGCCGGGCATGGCGCCGAAACATTGCGCCGAGAACTTTTATTTTCGGCGCGAATGTTTCGGCAGCCAAAAGCACAGACACGTGTGCGTCCGCATATCTCACGCCATTCGAAGAATCGCATTCAACCTATCTCTGTGGCCTTGTGGTTAGGGTGGTCGATGATTGTTTGCCAGACGCGGGCTCGATTCCGGCTGCTATCAAACTTTTTTGCCGCATAACAAGCACACGTTGTAGATGTTCACAAGTTGTTTTGCCTGAAACCAGAACACTCCGCTTTCCACGCGACCCGACTCCCACTCTGTACCCGAGAAGATTCTTCACAAAGTTCATCATCACAAGTTGTTTTATTGGACACGTTTCACGCGAGATCAAAGCCGGGCATGGCGCCGAAACATTGCGTCGAAAACTCTTATTTTCGGCGCGAATGTTTCGGCAGCCGAAAGCACAGACACGTGTGCGTCCGCATATCTCACGCCATTCGAAGAATCGCATTCAACCTATCTCTGTGGCCTTGTGGTTAGGGTGGTCGATGATTGTTTGCCAGACGCGGGCTCGATTCCGGCTGCTATCAATTTTTTTTTGCCGCATAACAAGCACACGTTGTAGATGTTCACAAGTTGTTTTGCCTGAAACCAGAACACTCCGCTTTCCACGCGACCCGACTCCCACTCTGTACCCGAGAAGATTCTTCACAAAGTTCATCATCACAAGTTGTTTTATTGGACACGTTTCACGCGAGATCAAGGCCGGGCATGGCGCCGAAACATTGCGCCGAAAACTCTTATTTTCGGCGCGAATGTTTCGCCAGCCGAAAGCACAGACACGTGTGCGTCCGCATATCTCACGCCATTCGAAGAATCGCATTCAACCTATCTCTGTGGCCTTGTGGTTAGGGTGGTCGATGATTGTTTGCCAGACGCGGGCTCGATTCCGGCTGCTATCAATTTTTTTTTGCCGCATAACAAGCACACGTTGTAGATGTTCACAAGTTGTTTTGCCTGAAACCAGAACACTCCGCTTTCCACGCGACCCGACTCCCACTCTGTACCCGAGAAGATTCTTCACAAAGTTCATCATCACAAGTTGTTTTATTGGACACGTTTCACGCGAGATCAATGCCGGGCATGGCGCCGAAACATTGCGCCGAAAACTCTTATTTTCGGCGCGAATGTTTCGGCAGCCGAAAGCACAGACACGTGTCCGTCCGCATATCTCACGCCATTCGAAGAATCGCATTCAACCTATTTCTGTGGCCTTGTGGTTAGGGTGGTCGATGATTGTTTGCCAGACGCGGGCTCGATTCCGGCTGCTATCAAATTTTTTTTTGCCGCACAACAAGCACACGTTGTAGATGTTCACAAGTTGTTTTGCCTGAAACCAGAACACTCCGCTTTCCACGCGACCCGACTCCCACTCTGTACCCGAGAAGATTCTTCACAAAGTTCATCATCACAAGTTGTTTTATTGGACACGTTTCACGCGAGATCAATGCCGGGCATGGCGCCGAAACATTGCGCCGAAAACTCTTATTTTCGGCGCGAATGTTTCGGCAGCCGAAAGCACAGACACGTGTCCGTCCGCATATCTCACGCCATTCGACGAATCGCATTCAACCTATCTCTGTGGCCTTGTGGTTAGGGTGGTCGATGATTATTTGCCAGACGCGGGCTCGATTCCGGCTGCTATCAAACATTTTTGCCGCATAACAAGCAAACGTTGTAGATGTTCACAAGTTGTTTTGCCTGAAACCAGAACACCCCGCTTTCCACGCGACCCGACTCCCACTCTGTACCCGAGAAGATTCTTCACAAAGTTCATCCTCACGAGTTGGTTTATTGGACACGTTTCTTGCGAGATGAGTGCCAGGCATGGCGCCGAAACATTGCGCCGAAAACTTTTATTTTCGGCGCGAATGTTTCGGCAGCCGAAAGCACAGACACGTGTCCGTCCGCATATCTCACGCCATTCGAAAAATCGCATTCAACCTATTTCTGTGGCCTTGTGGTTAGGGTGGTCGATGATTGTTTGCCAGACGCGGGCTCGATTCCGGCTGCTATCAAATTTTTTTTTGCCGCATAACAAGCACACGTTGTAGATGTTCACAAGTTGTTTTGCCTGAAACCAGAACACCCCGCTTTCCACGCGACCCGACTCCGACTCTGTGCCCGAGAAGATTCTTCACAGAGTTCATACTCACAAGTTGGTTTATTGGACACGTTTCTTGCGAGATCAGTGCCGGGCGTGGCGCCGAAACATTGCGCCGAAAACTCCTATTTTCGGCGCGAATGTTTCGGCAGCCGAAAGCACAGACACGTGTGCGTCCGCATATCTCACGCCATTCGACGAATCGCATTCAACCTATCTCTGTGGCCTTGTGGTTAGGGTGGTCGAAGATTGTTTGCCAGACGCGGGCTCGATTCCGGCTGCTAACAAAAATTTTTGCCGCATAACAAGCACACGTTGTAGATGTTCACAAGTTGTTTTGCCTGAAACCAGAACACTCCGCTTTCCACGCGACCCGACTCCCACTCTGTACCCGAGAAGATTCTTCACAAAGTTCATCATCACAAGTTGTTTTATTGGACACGTTTCACGCGAGATCAAAGCCGGGCATGGCGCCGAAACATTGCGTCGAAAACTCTTATTTTCGGCGCGAATGTTTCGGCAGCCGAAAGCACAGACACGTGTGCGTCCGCATATCTCACGCCATTCGAAGAATCGCATTCAACCTATCTCTGTGGCCTTGTGGTTAGGGTGGTCGATGATTGTTTGCCAGACGCGGGCTCGATTCCGGCTGCTATCAATTTTTTTTTGCCGCATAACAAGCACACGTTGTAGATCTTCACAAGTTGTTTTGCCTGAAACCAGAACACTCCGCTTTCCACGCGACCCGACTCCCACTCTGTACCCGAGAAGATTCTTCACAAAGTTCATCATCACAAGTTGTTTTATTGGACACGTTTCACGCGAGATCAATGCCGGGCATGGCGCCGAAACATTGCGCCGAAAACTCTTATTTTCGGCGCGAATGTTTCGGCAGCCGAAAGCACAGACACGTGTCCGTCCGCATATCTCACGCCATTCGAAGAATCGCATTCAACCTATTTCTGTGGCCTTGTGGTTAGGGTGGTCGATGATTGTTTGCCAGACGCGGGCTCGATTCCGGCTGCTATCAAATTTTTTTTTGCCGCACAACAAGCACACGTTGTAGATGTTCACAAGTTGTTTTGCCTGAAACCAGAACACTCCGCTTTCCACGCGACCCGACTCCCACTCTGTACCCGAGAAGATTCTTCACAAAGTTCATCATCACAAGTTGTTTTATTGGACACGTTTCACGCGAGATCAATGCCGGGCATGGCGCCGAAACATTGCGCCGAAAACTCTTATTTTCGGCGCGAATGTTTCGGCAGCCGAAAGCACAGACACGTGTCCGTCCGCATATCTCACGCCATTCGACGAATCGCATTCAACCTATCTCTGTGGCCTTGTGGTTAGGGTGGTCGATGATTATTTGCCAGACGCGGGCTCGATTCCGGCTGCTATCAAACATTTTTGCCGCATAACAAGCAAACGTTGTAGATGTTCACAAGTTGTTTTGCCTGAAACCAGAACACCCCGCTTTCCACGCGACCCGACTCCGACTCTGTGCCCGAGAAGATTCTTCACAGAGTTCATACTCACAAGTTGGTTTATTGGACACGTTTCTTGCGAGATCAGTGCCGGGCGTGGCGCCGAAACATTGCGCCGAAAACTCCTATTTTCGGCGCGAATGTTTCGGCAGCCGAAAGCACAGACACGTGTGCGTCCGCATATCTCACGCCATTCGACGAATCGCATTCAACCTATCTCTGTGGCCTTGTGGTTAGGGTGGTCGAAGATTGTTTGCCAGACGCGGGCTCGATTCCGGCTGCTAACAAAAATTTTTGCCGCATAACAAGCACACGTTGTAGATCTTCACAAGTTGTTTTCCCTGAAACCAGAACACCCGGCTTTCCACGCGAGCCGACTCCCACTCTGTACCCGAGAAGATTCTTCACAAAGTTCATCATCACAAGTTGTTTTATTGGACACGTTTCACGCGAGATCAATGCCGGGCATGGCGCCGAAACATTGCGCCGAAAACTCTTATTTTCGGCGCGAATGTTTCGGCAGCCGAAAGCACAGACACGTGTCCGTCCGCATATCTCACGCCATTCGAAGAATCGCATTCAACCTATCTCTGTGGCCTTGTGGTTAGGGTGGTCGATGATTGTTTGCCAGACGCGGGCTCGATTCCGGCTGCTATCAAAATATTTTGCCGCATAAAAAACACAGGTTGTAGATGTTCACAAGTTGTTTTGCCTGAAACCAGAACACCCCGCTTTCCACGCGACCCGACTCCCACTCTGTACTCGAGAAGATTCTTCACAAAGTTCATACTCACAAGTTGGTTTATTGGACACGTTTCTTGCGAGATCAGTGCCGGGCATGGCGCCGAAACATTGCGCCGAGAACTTTTATTTTCGGCGCGAATGTTTCGGCAGCCAAAAGCACAGACACGTGTGCGTCCGCATATCTCACGCCATTCGAAGAATCGCATTCAACCTATTTCTGTGGCCTTGTGGTTAGGGTGGTCGATGATTGTTTGCCAGACGCGGGCTCGATTCCGGCTGCTATCAATTTTTTTTTGCCGCATAACAAGCACACGTTGTAGATGTTCACAAGTTGTTTTGCCTGAAACCAGAACACTCCGCTTTCCACGCGACCCGACTCCCACTCTGAACCCGAGAAGATTCTTCACAAAGTTCATCATCACAAGTTGTTTTATTGGACACGTTTCACGCGAGATCAATGCCGGGCATGGCGCCGAAACATTGCGCCGAAAACTCTTATTTTCGGCGCGAATGTTTCGGCAGCCGAAAGCACAGACACGTGTCCGTCCGCATATCTCACGCCATTCGAAGAATCGCATTCAACCTATCTCTGTGGCCTTGTGGTTAGGGTGGTCGATGATTGTTTGCCAGACGCGGGCTCGATTCCGGCTGCTATCAAAATATTTTGCCGCATAAAAAACACAGGTTGTAGATGTTCACAAGTTGTTTTGCCTGAAACCAGAACACCCCGCTTTCCACGCGACCACTCTGTACTTTCCACCCACTCTGTACTCGAGAAGATTCTTCACAAAGTTCATACTCACAAGTTGGTTTATTGGACACGTTTCTTGCGAGATCAGTGCCGGGCATGGCGCCGAAACATTGCGCCGAGAACTTTTATTTTCGGCGCGAATGTTTCGGCAGCCAAAAGCACAGACACGTGTGCGTCCGCATATCTCACGCCATTCGAAGAATCGCATTCAACCTATCTCTGTGGCCTTGTGGTTAGGGTGGTCGATGATTGTTTGCCAGACGCGGGCTCGATTCCGGCTGCTATCAATTTTTTTTTGCCGCATAACAAGCACACGTTGTAGATGTTCACAAGTTGTTTTGCCTGAAACCAGAACACTCCGCTTTCCACGCGACCCGACTCCCACTCTGAACCCGAGAAGATTCTTCACAAAGTTCATCATCACAAGTTGTTTTATTGGACACGTTTCACGCGAGATCAAGGCCGGGCATGGCGCCGAAACATTGCGCCGAAAACTCTTATTTTCGGCGCGAATGTTTCGGCAGCCGAAAGCACAGACACGTGTCCGTCCGCATATCTCACGCCATTCGAAGAATCGCATTCAACCTATCTCTGTGGCCTTGTGGTTAGGGTGGTCGATGATTGTTTGCCAGACGCGGGCTCGATTCCGGCTGCTATCAAAATATTTTGCCGCATAACAAACACAGGTTGTAGATGTTCACAAGTTGTTTTGCCTGAAACCAGAACACCCCGCTTTCCACGCGACCCGACTCCCACTCTGTACTCGAGAAGATTCTTCACAAAGTTCATACTCACAAGTTGGTTTATTGGACACGTTTCTTGCGAGATCAGTGCCGGGCATGGCGCCGAAACATTGCGCCGAGAACTTTTATTTTCGGCGCGAATGTTTCGGCAGCCAAAAGCACAGACACGTGTGCGTCCGCATATCTCACGCCATTCGAAGAATCGCATTCAACCTATCTCTGTGGCCTTGTGGTTAGGGTGGTCGATGATTGTTTGCCAGACGCGGGCTCGATTCCGGCTGCTATCAAATTTTTTTTGCCGCATAACAAGCACACGTTGTAGATGTTCACAAGTTGTTTTGCCTGAAACCAGAACACTCCGCTTTTCACGCGACCCGACTCCCACTCTGAACCCGAGAAGATTCTTCACAAAGTTCATCATCACAAGTTGTTTTATTGGACACGTTTCACGCGAGATCAAGGCCGGGCATGGCGCCGAAACATTGCGCCGAGAACTTTTATTTTCGGCGCGAATGTTTCGGCAGCCAAAAGCACAGACACGTGTGCGTCCGCATATCTCACGCCATTCGAAGAATCGCATTCAACCTATCTCTGTGGCCTTGTGGTTAGGAGGTTAGGGTGGTCGATGATTGTTTGCCAGACGCGGGCTCGATTCCGGCTGCTATCAAATTTTTTTTTGCCGCATAACAAGCACACGTTGTAGATGTTCACAAGTTGTTTTGCCTGAAACCAGAACACTCCGCTTTCCACGCGACCCGACTCCCACTCTGAACCCGAGAAGATTCTTCACAAAGTTCATCATCACAAGTTGTTTTATTGGACACGTTTCACGCGAGATCAAGACCGGGCATGGCGCCGAAACATTGCGCCGAAAACTCTTATTTTCGGCGCGAATGTTTCGGCAGCCGAAAGCACAGACACGTGTGCGTCCGCATATCTCACGCCATTTGAAGAATCGCATTCAACCTATCTCTGTGGCCTTGTGGTTAGGGTGGTCGATGATTGTTTGCCAGACGCGGGCTCGATTCCGGCTGCTATCAAAATTTTTTGCCGCATAACAAGCACACGTTGTAGATCTTCACAAATTGTTTTGCCTGAAACCAGAACACTCCGCTTTCCACGCGACCCGACTCCGACTCTGTACCCGAGAAGATTCTTCACAGAGTTCATACTCACAAGTTGGTTTATTGGACACGTTTCTTGCGAGATCAGTGCCAGGCGTGGCGCCGGAACATTGCGCCGAAAACTCTTATTTTCGGCGCGAATGTTTCGGCAGCCGAAAGCACAGACACGTGTGCGTCCGCATATCTCACGCCATTCGAAGAATCGCATTCAACCTATCTCTGTGGCCTTGTGGTTAGGGTGGTCGATGATTGTTTGCCAGACGCGGGCTCGATTCCGGCTGCTATCAAACTTTTTTGCCGCATAACAAGCACACGTTGTAGATGTTCACAAGTTGTTTTGCCTGAAACCAGAACACTCCGCTTTCCACGCGACCCGACTCCCACTCTGTACCCGAGAAGATTCTTCACAAAGTTCATCATCACAAGTTGTTTTATTGGACACGTTTCACGCGAGATCAAAGCCGGGCATGGCGCCGAAACATTGCGTCGAAAACTCTTATTTTCGGCGCGAATGTTTCGGCAGCCGAAAGCACAGACACGTGTGCGTCCGCATATCTCACGCCATTCGAAGAATCGCATTCAACCTATCTCTGTGGCCTTGTGGTTAGGGTGGTCGATGATTGTTTGCCAGACGCGGGCTCGATTCCGGCTGCTATCAATTTTTTTTTGCCGCATAACAAGCACACGTTGTAGATGTTCACAAGTTGTTTTGCCTGAAACCAGAACACTCCGCTTTCCACGCGACCCGACTCCCACTCTGTACCCGAGAAGATTCTTCACAAAGTTCATCATCACAAGTTGTTTTATTGGACACGTTTCACGCGAGATCAAGGCCGGGCATGGCGCCGAAACATTGCGCCGAAAACTCTTATTTTCGGCGCGAATGTTTCGGCAGCCGAAAGCACAGACACGTGTGCGTCCGCATATCTCACGCCATTCGAAGAATCGCATTCAACCTATCTCTGTGGCCTTGTGGTTAGGGTGGTCGATGATTGTTTGCCAGACGCGGGCTCGATTCCGGCTGCTATCAATTTTTTTTTGCCGCATAACAAGCACACGTTGTAGATCTTCACAAGTTGTTTTGCCTGAAACCAGAACACTCCGCTTTCCACGCGACCCGACTCCCACTCTGTACCCGAGAAGATTCTTCACAAAGTTCATCATCACAAGTTGTTTTATTGGACACGTTTCACGCGAGATCAATGCCGGGCATGGCGCCGAAACATTGCGCCGAAAACTCTTATTTTCGGCGCGAATGTTTCGGCAGCCGAAAGCACAGACACGTGTCCGTCCGCATATCTCACGCCATTCGAAGAATCGCATTCAACCTATTTCTGTGGCCTTGTGGTTAGGGTGGTCGATGATTGTTTGCCAGACGCGGGCTCGATTCCGGCTGCTATCAAATTTTTTTTTGCCGCACAACAAGCACACGTTGTAGATGTTCACAAGTTGTTTTGCCTGAAACCAGAACACTCCGCTTTCCACGCGACCCGACTCCCACTCTGTACCCGAGAAGATTCTTCACAAAGTTCATCATCACAAGTTGTTTTATTGGACACGTTTCACGCGAGATCAATGCCGGGCATGGCGCCGAAACATTGCGCCGAAAACTCTTATTTTCGGCGCGAATGTTTCGGCAGCCGAAAGCACAGACACGTGTCCGTCCGCATATCTCACGCCATTCGACGAATCGCATTCAACCTATCTCTGTGGCCTTGTGGTTAGGGTGGTCGATGATTATTTGCCAGACGCGGGCTCGATTCCGGCTGCTATCAAACATTTTTGCCGCATAACAAGCAAACGTTGTAGCTGTTCACAAGTTGTTTTGCCTGAAACCAGAACACCCCGCTTTCCACGCGACCCGACTCCCACTCTGTACCCGAGAAGATTCTTCACAAAGTTCATCCTCACGAGTTGGTTTATTGGACACGTTTCTTGCGAGATGAGTGCCAGGCATGGCGCCGAAACATTGCGCCGAAAACTTTTATTTTCGGCGCGAATGTTTCGGCAGCCGAAAGCACAGACACGTGTCCGTCCGCATATCTCACGCCATTCGAAAAATCGCATTCAACCTATTTCTGTGGCCTTGTGGTTAGGGTGGTCGATGATTGTTTGCCAGACGCGGGCTCGATTCCGGCTGCTATCAAATTTTTTTTTGCCGCATAACAAGCACACGTTGTAGATGTTCACAAGTTGTTTTGCCTGAAACCAGAACACCCCGCTTTCCACGCGACCCGACTCCGACTCTGTGCCCGAGAAGATTCTTCACAGAGTTCATACTCACAAGTTGGTTTATTGGACACGTTTCTTGCGAGATCAGTGCCGGGCGTGGCGCCGAAACATTGCGCCGAAAACTCCTATTTTCGGCGCGAATGTTTCGGCAGCCGAAAGCACAGACACGTGTGCGTCCGCATATCTCACGCCATTCGACGAATCGCATTCAACCTATCTCTGTGGCCTTGTGGTTAGGGTGGTCGAAGATTGTTTGCCAGACGCGGGCTCGATTCCGGCTGCTAACAAAAATTTTTGCCGCATAACAAGCACACGTTGTAGATGTTCACAAGTTGTTTTGCCTGAAACCAGAACACTCCGCTTTCCACGCGACCCGACTCCCACTCTGTACCCGAGAAGATTCTTCACAAAGTTCATCATCACAAGTTGTTTTATTGGACACGTTTCACGCGAGATCAAAGCCGGGCATGGCGCCGAAACATTGCGTCGAAAACTCTTATTTTCGGCGCGAATGTTTCGGCAGCCGAAAGCACAGACACGTGTGCGTCCGCATATCTCACGCCATTCGAAGAATCGCATTCAACCTATCTCTGTGGCCTTGTGGTTAGGGTGGTCGATGATTGTTTGCCAGACGCGGGCTCGATCCCGGCTGCTATCAATTTTTTTTGCCGCATAACAAGCACACGTTGTAGATCTTCACAAGTTGTTTTGCCTGAAACCAGAACACTCCGCTTTCCACGCGACCCGACTCCCACTCTGTACCCGAGAAGATTCTTCACAAAGTTCATCATCACAAGTTGTTTTATTGGACACGTTTCACGCGAGATCAATGCCGGGCATGGCGCCGAAACATTGCGCCGAAAACTCTTATTTTCGGCGCGAATGTTTCGGCAGCCGAAAGCACAGACACGTGTCCGTCCGCATATCTCACGCCATTCGAAGAATCGCATTCAACCTATTTCTGTGGCCTTGTGGTTAGGGTGGTCGATGATTGTTTGCCAGACGCGGGCTCGATTCCGGCTGCTATCAAATTTTTTTTTGCCGCACAACAAGCACACGTTGTAGATGTTCACAAGTTGTTTTGCCTGAAACCAGAACACTCCGCTTTCCACGCGACCCGACTCCCACTCTGTACCCGAGAAGATTCTTCACAAAGTTCATCATCACAAGTTGTTTTATTGGACACGTTTCACGCGAGATCAATGCCGGGCATGGCGCCGAAACATTGCGCCGAAAACTCTTATTTTCGGCGCGAATGTTTCGGCAGCCGAAAGCACAGACACGTGTCCGTCCGCATATCTCACGCCATTCGACGAATCGCATTCAACCTATCTCTGTGGCCTTGTGGTTAGGGTGGTCGATGATTATTTGCCAGACGCGGGCTCGATTCCGGCTGCTATCAAACATTTTTGCCGCATAACAAGCAAACGTTGTAGATGTTCACAAGTTGTTTTGCCTGAAACCAGAACACCCCGCTTTCCACGCGACCCGACTCCCACTCTGTACCCGAGAAGATTCTTCACAAAGTTCATCCTCACGAGTTGGTTTATTGGACACGTTTCTTGCGAGATGAGTGCCAGGCATGGCGCCGAAACATTGCGCCGAAAACTTTTATTTTCGGCGCGAATGTTTCGGCAGCCGAAAGCACAGACACGTGTCCGTCCGCATATCTCACGCCATTCGAAAAATCGCATTCAACCTATTTCTGTGGCCTTGTGGTTAGGGTGGTCGATGATTGTTTGCCAGACGCGGGCTCGATTCCGGCTGCTATCATTTTTTTTTTTTGCCGCATAACAAGCACACGTTGTAGATGTTCACAAGTTGTTTTGCCTGAAACCAGAACACCCCGCTTTCCACGCGACCCGACTCCGACTCTGTGCCCGAGAAGATTCTTCACAGAGTTCATACTCACAAGTTGGTTTATTGGACACGTTTCTTGCGAGATCAGTGCCGGGCGTGGCGCCGAAACATTGCGCCGAAAACTCCTATTTTCGGCGCGAATGTTTCGGCAGCCGAAAGCACAGACACGTGTGCGTCCGCATATCTCACGCCATTCGACGAATCGCATTCAACCTATCTCTGTGGCCTTGTGGTTAGGGTGGTCGAAGATTGTTTGCCAGACGCGGGCTCGATTCCGGCTGCTAACAAAAATTTTTGCCGCATAACAAGCACACGTTGTAGATCTTCACAAGTTGTTTTCCCTGAAACCAGAACACCCGGCTTTCCACGCGAGCCGACTCCCACTCTGTACCCGAGAAGATTCTTCACAAAGTTCATCATCACAAGTTGTTTTATTGGACACGTTTCACGCGAGATCAATGCCGGGCATGGCGCCGAAACATTGCGCCGAAAACTCTTATTTTCGGCGCGAATGTTTCGGCAGCCGAAAGCACAGACACGTGTCCGTCCGCATATCTCACGCCATTCGAAGAATCGCATTCAACCTATCTCTGTGGCCTTGTGGTTAGGGTGGTCGATGATTGTTTGCCAGACGCGGGCTCGATTCCGGCTGCTATCAAAATATTTTGCCGCATAAAAAACACAGGTTGTAGATGTTCACAAGTTGTTTTGCCTGAAACCAGAACACCCCGCTTTCCACGCGACCCGACTCCCACTCTGTACTCGAGAAGATTCTTCACAAAGTTCATACTCACAAGTTGGTTTATTGGACACGTTTCTTGCGAGATCAGTGCCGGGCATGGCGCCGAAACATTGCGCCGAGAACTTTTATTTTCGGCGCGAATGTTTCGGCAGCCAAAAGCACAGACACGTGTGCGTCCGCATATCTCACGCCATTCGAAGAATCGCATTCAACCTATCTCTGTGGCCTTGTGGTTAGGGTGGTCGATGATTGTTTGCCAGACGCGGGCTCGATTCCGGCTGCTATCAATTTTTTTTTGCCGCATAACAAGCACACGTTGTAGATGTTCACAAGTTGTTTTGCCTGAAACCAGAACACTCCGCTTTCCACGCGACCCGACTCCCACTCTGAACCCGAGAAGATTCTTCACAAAGTTTATCATCACAAGTTGTTTTATTGGACACGTTTCACGCGAGATCAAAGCCGGGCATGGCGCCGAAACATTGCGTCGAAAACTCTTATTTTCGGCGCGAATGTTTCGGCAGCCGAAAGCACAGACACGTGTGCGTCCGCATATCTCACGCCATTCGAAGAATCGCATTCAACCTATCTCTGTGGCCTTGTGGTTAGGGTGGTCGATGATTGTTTGCCAGACGCGGGCTCGATTCCGGCTGCTATCAATTTTTTTTGCCGCATAACAAGCACACGTTGTAGATGTTCACAAGTTGTTTTGCCTGAAACCAGAACACTCCGCTTTCCACGCGACCCGACTCCCACTCTGTACTCGAGAAGATTCTTCACAAAGTTCATACTCACAAGTTGGTTTATTGGACACGTTTCGTGCGAGATCAGTGCCGGGCATGGCGCCGAAACATTGCGCCGAAAACTCTTATTTTCGGCGCGAATGTTTCGGCAGCCGAAAGCACAGACACGTGTCCGTCCGCATATCTCACGCCATTCGAAGAATCGCATTCAACCTATCTCTGTGGCCTTGTGGTTAGGGTGGTCGATGATTGTTTGCCAGACGCGGGCTCGATTCCGGCTGCTATCAAAATATTTTGCCGCATAACAAACACAGGTTGTAGATGTTCACAAGTTGTTTTGCCTGAAACCAGAACACCCCGCTTTCCACGCGACCCGACTCCCACTCTGTACTCGAGAAGATTCTTCACAAAGTTCATACTCACAAGTTGGTTTATTGGACACGTTTCTTGCGAGATCAAAGCCGGGCATGGCGCCGAAACATTGCGCCGAGAACTTTTATTTTCGGCGCGAATGTTTCGGCAGCCAAAAGCACAGACACGTGTGCGTCCGCATATCTCACGCCATTCGAAGAATCGCATTCAACCTATCTCTGTGGCCTTGTGGTTAGGGTGGTCGATGATTGTTTGCCAGACGCGGGCTCGATTCCGGCTGCTATCAAATTTTTTTTGCCGCATAACAAGCACACGTTGTAGATGTTCACAAGTTGTTTTGCCTGAAACCAGAACACTCCGCTTTTCACGCGACCCGACTCCCACTCTGAACCCGAGAAGATTCTTCACAAAGTTCATCATCACAAGTTGTTTTATTGGACACGTTTCACGCGAGATCAAGGCCGGGCATGGCGCCGAAACATTGCGCCGAAAACTCTTATTTTCGGCGCGAATGTTTCGGCAGCCGAAAGCACAGACACGTGTCCGTCCGCATATCTCACGCCATTCGAAGAATCGCATTCAACCTATCTCTGTGGCCTTGTGGTTAGGGTGGTCGATGATTGTTTGCCAGACGCGGGCTCGATTCCGGCTGCTATCAAAATATTTTGCCGCATAACAAACACAGGTTGTAGATGTTCACAAGTTGTTTTGCCTGAAACCAGAACACCCCGCTTTCCACGCGACCCGACTCCCACTCTGTACTCGAGAAGATTCTTCACAAAGTTCATACTCACAAGTTGGTTTATTGGACACGTTTCTTGCGAGATCAGTGCCGGGCATGGCGCCGAAACATTGCGCCGAGAACTTTTATTTTCGGCGCGAATGTTTCGGCAGCCAAAAGCACAGACACGTGTGCGTCCGCATATCTCACGCCATTCGAAGAATCGCATTCAACCTATCTCTGTGGCCTTGTGGTTAGGGTGGTCGATGATTGTTTGCCAGACGCGGGCTCGATTCCGGCTGCTATCAAATTTTTTTTGCCGCATAACAAGCACACGTTGTAGATGTTCACAAGTTGTTTTGCCTGAAACCAGAACACTCCGCTTTCCACGCGACCCGACTCCCACTCTGAACCCGAGAAGATTCTTCACAAAGTTCATCATCACAAGTTGTTTTATTGGACACGTTTCACGCGAGATCAAGACCGGGCATGGCGCCGAAACATTGCGCCGAAAACTCTTATTTTCGGCGCGAATGTTTCGGCAGCCGAAAGCACAGACACGTGTGCGTCCGCATATCTCACGCCATTTGAAGAATCGCATTCAACCTATCTCTGTGGCCTTGTGGTTAGGGTGGTCGATGATTGTTTGCCAGACGCGGGCTCGATTCCGGCTGCTATCAAATTTTTTTGCCGCATAACAAGCACACGTTGTAGATGTTCACAAGTTGTTTTGCCTGAAACCAGAACACTCCGCTTTCCACGAGACCCGACTCCCACTCTGTACCCGAGAAGATTCTTCACAAAGTTCATCATCACAAGTTGTTTTATTGGACACGTTTCACGCGAGATCAAGGCCGGGCATGGCGCCGAAACATTGCGCCGAAAACTCTTATTTTCGGCGCGAATGTTTCGGCAGCCGAAAGCACAGACACGTGTGCGTCCGCATATCTCACGCCATTCGAAGAATCGCATTCAACCTATCTCTGTGGCCTTGTGGTTAGGGTGGTCGATGATTGTTTGCCAGACGCGGGCTCGATTCCGGCTGCTATCAAATTTTTTTGCCGCATAACAAGCACACGTTGTAGATCTTCACAAGTTGTTTTGCCTGAAACCAGAACACCCCGCTTTCCACGCGACCCGACTCCCACTCTGTACCCGAGAAGATTCTTCACAAAGTTCATCCTCACGAGTTGGTTTATTGGACACGTTTCTTGCGAGATGAGTGCCAGGCATGGCGCCGAAACATTGCGCCGAAAACTCTTATTTTCGGCGCGAATGTTTCGGCAGCCGAAAGCACAGACACGTGTCCGTCCGCATATCTCACGCCATTCGAAAAATCGCATTCAACCTATTTCTGTGGCCTTGTGGTTAGGGTGGTCGATGATTGTTTGCCAGACGCGGGCTCGATTCCGGCTGCTATCAAATTTTTTTTTGCCGCATAACAAGCACACGTTGTAGATGTTCACAAGTTGTTTTGCCTGAAACCAGAACACTCCGCTTTCCACGCGACCCGACTCCCACTCTGTACCCGAGAAGATTCTTCACAAAGTTCATCATCACAAGTTGTTTTATTGGACACGTTTCACGCGAGATCAAAGCCGGGCATGGCGCCGAAACATTGCGTCGAAAACTCTTATTTTCGGCGCGAATGTTTCGGCAGCCGAAAGCACAGACACGTGTGCGTCCGCATATCTCACGCCATTCGAAGAATCGCATTCAACCTATCTCTGTGGCCTTGTGGTTAGGGTGGTCGATGATTGTTTGCCAGACGCGGGCTCGATTCCGGCTGCTATCAAATTTTTTTTGCCGCATAACAAGCACACGTTGTAGATGTTCACAAGTTGTTTTGCCTGAAACCAGAACACTCCGCTTTCCACGCGACCCGACTCCCACTCTGAACCCGAGAAGATTCTTCACAAAGTTCATCATCACAAGTTGTTTTATTGGACACGTTTCACGCGAGATCAAGACCGGGCATGGCGCCGAAACATTGCGCCGAAAACTCTTATTTTCGGCGCGAATGTTTCGGCAGCCGAAAGCACAGACACGTGTGCGTCCGCATATCTCACGCCATTTGAAGAATCGCATTCAACCTATCTCTGTGGCCTTGTGGTTAGGGTGGTCGATGATTGTTTGCCAGACGCGGGCTCGATTCCGGCTGCTATCAATTTTTTTTGCCGCATAACAAGCACACGTTGTAGATGTTCACAAGTTGTTTTGCCTGAAACCAGAACACTCCGCTTTCCACGCGACCCGACTCCCACTCTGTACCCGAGAAGATTCTTCACAAAGTTCATCATCACAAGTTGTTTTATTGGACACGTTTCACGCGAGATCAAGGCCGGGCATGGCGCCGAAACATTGCGCCGAAAACTCTTATTTTCGGCGCGAATGTTTCGGCAGCCGAAAGCACAGACACGTGTGCGTCCGCATATCTCACGCCATTCGAAGAATCGCATTCAACCTATCTCTGTGGCCTTGTGGTTAGGGTGGTCGATGATTGTTTGCCAGACGCGGGCTCGATTCCGGCTGCTATCAAATTTTTTTGCCGCATAACAAGCACACGTTGTAGATCTTCACAAGTTGTTTTGCCTGAAACCAGAACACCCCGCTTTCCACGCGACCCGACTCCCACTCTGTACCCGAGAAGATTCTTCACAAAGTTCATCCTCACGAGTTGGTTTATTGGACACGTTTCTTGCGAGATGAGTGCCAGGCATGGCGCCGAAACATTGCGCCGAAAACTCTTATTTTCGGCGCGAATGTTTCGGCAGCCGAAAGCACAGACACGTGTCCGTCCGCATATCTCACGCCATTCGAAAAATCGCATTCAACCTATTTCTGTGGCCTTGTGGTTAGGGTGGTCGATGATTGTTTGCCAGACGCGGGCTCGATTCCGGCTGCTATCAAATTTTTTTTTGCCGCATAACAAGCACACGTTGTAGATGTTCACAAGTTGTTTTGCCTGAAACCAGAACACTCCGCTTTCCACGCGACCCGACTCCCACTCTGTACCCGAGAAGATTCTTCACAAAGTTCATCATCACAAGTTGTTTTATTGGACACGTTTCACGCGAGATCAAAGCCGGGCATGGCGCCGAAACATTGCGTCGAAAACTCTTATTTTCGGCGCGAATGTTTCGGCAGCCGAAAGCACAGACACGTGTGCGTCCGCATATCTCACGCCATTTGAAGAATCGCATTCAACCTATCTCTGTGGCCTTGTGGTTAGGGTGGTCGATGATTGTTTGCCAGACGCGGGCTCGATTCCGGCTGCTATCAATTTTTTTTGCCGCATAACAAGCACACGTTGTAGATGTTCACAAGTTGTTTTGCCTGAAACCAGAACACTCCGCTTTCCACGCGACCCGACTCCCACTCTGTACCCGAGAAGATTCTTCACAAAGTTCATCATCACAAGTTGTTTTATTGGACACGTTTCACGCGAGATCAAGGCCGGGCATGGCGCCGAAACATTGCGCCGAAAACTCTTATTTTCGGCGCGAATGTTTCGGCAGCCGAAAGCACAGACACGTGTGCGTCCGCATATCTCACGCCATTCGAAGAATCGCATTCAACCTATCTCTGTGGCCTTGTGGTTAGGGTGGTCGATGATTGTTTGCCAGACGCGGGCTCGATTCCGGCTGCTATCAAATTTTTTTGCCGCATAACAAGCACACGTTGTAGATCTTCACAAGTTGTTTTGCCTGAAACCAGAACACCCCGCTTTCCACGCGACCCGACTCCCACTCTGTACCCGAGAAGATTCTTCACAAAGTTCATCATCACAAGTTGTTTTATTGGACACGTTTCACGCGAGATCAAAGCCGGGCATGGCGCCGAAACATTGCGTCGAAAACTCTTATTTTCGGCGCGAATGTTTCGGCAGCCGAAAGCACAGACACGTGTGCGTCCGCATATCTCACGCCATTCGAAGAATCGCATTCAACCTATCTCTGTGGCCTTGTGGTTAGGGTGGTCGATGATTGTTTGCCAGACGCGGGCTCGATTCCGGCTGCTATCAATTTTTTTTGCCGCATAACAAGCACACGTTGTAGATGTTCACAAGTTGTTTTGCCTGAAACCAGAACACTCCGCTTTCCACGCGACCCGACTCCCACTCTGTACTCGAGAAGATTCTTCACAAAGTTCATACTCACAAGTTGGTTTATTGGACACGTTTCGTGCGAGATCAGTGCCGGGCATGGCGCCGAAACATTGCGCCGAAAACTCTTATTTTCGGCGCGAATGTTTCGGCAGCCGAAAGCACAGACACGTGTCCGTCCGCATATCTCACGCCATTCGAAGAATCGCATTCAACCTATCTCTGTGGCCTTGTGGTTAGGGTGGTCGATGATTGTTTGCCAGACGCGGGCTCGATTCCGGCTGCTATCAAAATATTTTGCCGCATAACAAACACAGGTTGTAGATGTTCACAAGTTGTTTTGCCTGAAACCAGAACACCCCGCTTTCCACGCGACCCGACTCCCACTCTGTACTCGAGAAGATTCTTCACAAAGTTCATACTCACAAGTTGGTTTATTGGACACGTTTCTTGCGAGATCAAAGCCGGGCATGGCGCCGAAACATTGCGCCGAGAACTTTTATTTTCGGCGCGAATGTTTCGGCAGCCAAAAGCACAGACAGGTGTGCGTCCGCATATCTCACGCCATTCGAAGAATCGCATTCAACCTATCTCTGTGGCCTTGTGGTTAGGGTGGTCGATGATTGTTTGCCAGACGCGGGCTCGATTCCGGCTGCTATCAAATTTTTTTTGCCGCATAACAAGCACACGTTGTAGATGTTCACAAGTTGTTTTGCCTGAAACCAGAACACTCCGCTTTTCACGCGACCCGACTCCCACTCTGAACCCGAGAAGATTCTTCACAAAGTTCATCATCACAAGTTGTTTTATTGGACACGTTTCACGCGAGATCAAGGCCGGGCATGGCGCCGAAACATTGCGCCGAAAACTCTTATTTTCGGCGCGAATGTTTCGGCAGCCGAAAGCACAGACACGTGTCCGTCCGCATATCTCACGCCATTCGAAGAATCGCATTCAACCTATCTCTGTGGCCTTGTGGTTAGGGTGGTCGATGATTGTTTGCCAGACGCGGGCTCGATTCCGGCTGCTATCAAAATATTTTGCCGCATAACAAACACAGGTTGTAGATGTTCACAAGTTGTTTTGCCTGAAACCAGAACACCCCGCTTTCCACGCGACCCGACTCCCACTCTGTACTCGAGAAGATTCTTCACAAAGTTCATACTCACAAGTTGGTTTATTGGACACGTTTCTTGCGAGATCAGTGCCGGGCATGGCGCCGAAACATTGCGCCGAGAACTTTTATTTTCGGCGCGAATGTTTCGGCAGCCAAAAGCACAGACACGTGTGCGTCCGCATATCTCACGCCATTCGAAGAATCGCATTCAATCTATCTCTGTGGCCTTGTGGTTAGGGTGATCGATGATTGTTTGCCAGACGCGGGCTCGATTCCGGCTGCTATCAAATTTTTTTGCCGCATAACAAGCACACGTTGTAGAAGTTCACAAGTTGTTTTGCCTGAAACCAGAACACTCCGCTTTCCACGCGACCCGACTCCCACTCTGAACCCGAGAAGATTCTTCACAAAGTTCATCATCACAAGTTGTTTTATTGGACACGTTTCACGCGAGATCAAGACCGGGCATGGCGCCGAAACATTGCGCCGAAAACTCTTATTTTCGGCGCGAATGTTTCGGCAGCCGAAAGCACAGACACGTGTGCGTCCGCATATCTCACGCCATTTGAAGAATCGCATTCAACCTATCTCTGTGGCCTTGTGGTTAGGGTGGTCGATGATTGTTTGCCAGACGCGGGCTCGATTCCGGCTGCTATCAAATTTTTTTGCCGCATAACAAGCACACGTTGTAGATGTTCACAAGTTGTTTTGCCTGAAACCAGAACACTCCGCTTTCCACGCGACCCGACTCCCTCTCTGTACCCGAGAAGATTCTTCACAAAGTTCATCATCACAAGTTGTTTTATTGGACACGTTTCTTGCGAGATCAGTGCCGGGCATGGCGCCGAAACATTGCGCCGAGAACTTTTATTTTCGGCGCGAATGTTTCGGCAGCCAAAAGCACAGACACGTGTTCGTCCGCATATCTCACGCCATTCGAAGAATCGCATTCAACCTATCTCTGTGGCCTTGTGGTTAGGGTGGTCGATGATTGTTTGCCAGACGCGGGCTCGATTCCGGCTGCTATCAAAATATTTTGCCGCATAACAAACACAGGTTGTAGATGTTCACAAGTTGTTTTGCCTGAAACCAGAACACCCCGCTTTCCACGCGACCCGACTCCCACTCTGTACTCGAGAAGATTCTTCACAAAGTTCATACTCACAAGTTGGTTTATTGGACACGTTTCTTGCGAGATCAGTGCCGGGCATGGCGCCGAAACATTGCGCCGAGAACTTTTATTTTCGGCGCGAATGTTTCGGCAGCCAAAAGCACAGACACGTGTGCGTCCGCATATCTCACGCCATTCGAAGAATCGCATTCAACCTATCTCTGTGGCCTTGTGGTTAGGGTGGTCGATGATTGTTTGCCAGACGCGGGCTCGATTCCGGCTGCTATCAAATTTTTTTGCCGCATAACAAGCACACGTTGTAGATCTTCACAAGTTGTTTTGCCTGAAACCAGAACACCCCGCTTTCCACGCGACCCGACTCCCACTCTGTACCCGAGAAGATTCTTCACAAAGTTCATCCTCACGAGTTGGTTTATTGGACACGTTTCTTGCGAGATGAGTGCCAGGCATGGCGCCGAAACATTGCGCCGAAAACTCTTATTTTCGGCGCGAATGTTTCGGCAGCCGAAAGCACAGACACGTGTCCGTCCGCATATCTCACGCCATTCGAAAAATCGCATTCAACCTATTTCTGTGGCCTTGTGGTTAGGGTGGTCGATGATTGTTTGCCAGACGCGGGCTCGATTCCGGCTGCTATCAAATTTTTTTTTGCCGCATAACAAGCACACGTTGTAGATGTTCACAAGTTGTTTTGCCTGAAACCAGAACACTCCGCTTTCCACGCGACCCGACTCCCACTCTGTACCCGAGAAGATTCTTCACAAAGTTCATCATCACAAGTTGTTTTATTGGACACGTTTCACGCGAGATCAAAGCCGGGCATGGCGCCGAAACATTGCGTCGAAAACTCTTATTTTCGGCGCGAATGTTTCGGCAGCCGAAAGCACAGACACGTGTGCGTCCGCATATCTCACGCCATTCGAAGAATCGCATTCAACCTATCTCTGTGGCCTTGTGGTTAGGGTGGTCGATGATTGTTTGCCAGACGCGGGCTCGATTCCGGCTGCTATCAAATTTTTTTTGCCGCATAACAAGCACACGTTGTAGATGTTCACAAGTTGTTTTGCCTGAAACCAGAACACTCCGCTTTCCACGCGACCCGACTCCCACTCTGAACCCGAGAAGATTCTTCACAAAGTTCATCATCACAAGTTGTTTTATTGGACACGTTTCACGCGAGATCAAGACCGGGCATGGCGCCGAAACATTGCGCCGAAAACTCTTATTTTCGGCGCGAATGTTTCGGCAGCCGAAAGCACAGACACGTGTGCGTCCGCATATCTCACGCCATTTGAAGAATCGCATTCAACCTATCTCTGTGGCCTTGTGGTTAGGGTGGTCGATGATTGTTTGCCAGACGCGGGCTCGATTCCGGCTGCTATCAATTTTTTTTGCCGCATAACAAGCACACGTTGTAGATGTTCACAAGTTGTTTTGCCTGAAACCAGAACACTCCGCTTTCCACGCGACCCGACTCCCACTCTGTACCCGAGAAGATTCTTCACAAAGTTCATCATCACAAGTTGTTTTATTGGACACGTTTCACGCGAGATCAAGGCCGGGCATGGCGCCGAAACATTGCGCCGAAAACTCTTATTTTCGGCGCGAATGTTTCGGCAGCCGAAAGCACAGACACGTGTGCGTCCGCATATCTCACGCCATTCGAAGAATCGCATTCAACCTATCTCTGTGGCCTTGTGGTTAGGGTGGTCGATGATTGTTTGCCAGACGCGGGCTCGATTCCGGCTGCTATCAAATTTTTTTGCCGCATAACAAGCACACGTTGTAGATGTTCACAAGTTGTTTTGCCTGAAACCAGAACACCCCGCTTTCCACGCGACCCGACTCCCACTCTGTACCCGAGAAGATTCTTCACAAAGTTCATCCTCACGAGTTGGTTTATTGGACACGTTTCTTGCGAGATGAGTGCCAGGCATGGCGCCGAAACATTGCGCCGAAAACTCTTATTTTCGGCGCGAATGTTTCGGCAGCCGAAAGCACAGACACGTGTCCGTCCGCATATCTCACGCCATTCGAAAAATCGCATTCAACCTATTTCTGTGGCCTTGTGGTTAGGGTGGTCGATGATTGTTTGCCAGACGCGGGCTCGATTCCGGCTGCTATCAAATTTTTTTTTGCCGCATAACAAGCACACGTTGTAGATGTTCACAAGTTGTTTTGCCTGAAACCAGAACACTCCGCTTTCCACGCGACCCGACTCCCACTCTGTACCCGAGAAGATTCTTCACAAAGTTCATCATCACAAGTTGTTTTATTGGACACGTTTCACGCGAGATCAAAGCCGGGCATGGCGCCGAAACATTGCGTCGAAAACTCTTATTTTCGGCGCGAATGTTTCGGCAGCCGAAAGCACAGACACGTGTGCGTCCGCATATCTCACGCCATTTGAAGAATCGCATTCAACCTATCTCTGTGGCCTTGTGGTTAGGGTGGTCGATGATTGTTTGCCAGAC
The DNA here is from genome assembly GCA_963966185.1 of Rhabditoides inermis. Classification (NCBI taxonomy): domain Eukaryota; kingdom Metazoa; phylum Nematoda; class Chromadorea; order Rhabditida; family Rhabditidae; genus Rhabditoides; species Rhabditoides inermis. Next base: position 17,081 of record CAWZYM010000350.1, on the reverse strand, counting down.
GCGGGCTCGATTCCGGCTGCTATCAATTTTTTTTGCCGCATAACAAGCACACGTTGTAGATGTTCACAAGTTGTTTTGCCTGAAACCAGAACACTCCGCTTTCCACGCGACCCGACTCCCACTCTGTACCCGAGAAGATTCTTCACAAAGTTCATCATCACAAGTTGTTTTATTGGACACGTTTCACGCGAGATCAAGGCCGGGCATGGCGCCGAAACATTGCGCCGAAAACTCTTATTTTCGGCGCGAATGTTTCGGCAGCCGAAAGCACAGACACGTGTGCGTCCGCATATCTCACGCCATTCGAAGAATCGCATTCAACCTATCTCTGTGGCCTTGTGGTTAGGGTGGTCGATGATTGTTTGCCAGACGCGGGCTCGATTCCGGCTGCTATCAAATTTTTTTGCCGCATAACAAGCACACGTTGTAGATCTTCACAAGTTGTTTTGCCTGAAACCAGAACACCCCGCTTTCCACGCGACCCGACTCCCACTCTGTACCCGAGAAGATTCTTCACAAAGTTCATCATCACAAGTTGTTTTATTGGACACGTTTCACGCGAGACCAATGCCGGGCATGGCGCCGAAACATTGCACCGAAAACTCTTATTTTCGGCGGGAATGTTTCGGCAGCCGAAAGCACAGACACGTGTCCGTCCGCATATCTCACGCCATTCGAAGAATCGCATTCAACCTATCTCTGTGGCCTTGTGGTTAGGGTGGTCGATGATTGTTTGCCAGACGCGGGCTCGATTCCGGCTGCTATCAAAAATTTTTGCCGCATAACAAGCACACGTTGTTGATGTTTACAAGTTGTTTTGCCAAACCAAGAACACCTCGCTTTCCACACGAACCAATTTCCCCTATGTACCTGAGGAGAGAGAGAGAGAGAGAGAGTCTTCGCAAAGTTCACCTCCACAATTTATTGAATACGTTTCACGCGAAATCATTGTCGAAACATGGCGCCGAAATATTTTTCTATTGTTTTCGGCGATCTGTCAAAGTTGCTGGCAAAACTCGCCAATCAAACAATCAATCAACACTCAATCACTAATAAAACAATACTTAATTGATAATCGATCAATAATCGATCAATAGTCGATCGATAAGTCGATAATTCATCGATAATCCACGAAAACACAGCCTTTTCTAGGTTGGTGATTCCCCATCTCTCTCCAATCATTGAATACTCGATACCTAATCAACATCCAGTCACTAGTCGCATAGAAACACAAACAATCACCGTCTCTCCCCTCTCTCATCGCTTCGTTCGCTCGGCTCAGTCGCCGTTGCCTCTGAGTTCGGCCGGGGCCGGCCAACCCGCCCAAATCGTCCTAATATCTTTTAAAACGGTGGAAACTCATCGAAACAGTGCTAAATCAATGACAACACACCACGAAACTACTAATTACCACTGTACAATTTCGCAAAACAAAACGCACAACGCGGGGATCGAACCAACAAACACCGTAGATTGCTGGCCGCGCGCGCTATCCCCTACACTACCACCACACACACTCTCCCTCACACTCGTACTGCCTATCCTCTCTTCTCTTCCTTCACCTTAGACTTGCACTAAAAAATGCACTATCTCCACAAATACCAGTCAGCCGCGCACTAATCACCTATACTAGCCCCCCACTTTTTCATCCCCAATCCTCACCATATCATAACACTTTCCCAAAACACCGATTCGCTTCTTCCAAAGTCGCCGGGAAATGTATGAAATCATCACCCCAAATTATCCACAATTCACATTTTCCCCAGCAATCGTCTACTCACAGCCAATTTCCGCAATGCCCGTCGCGACTGGTCTTTGCGCCGTGAAAAGTTTTATTCAAAAATTCATAATTTGCTTTAAAGTTAAAATTAAAGAATGCGGTTTGCGCAGGTTTGTAGAGCATAACAAACGGAAGACTACTGTCCCTTCAAAAATATTTCTATTTGTTGTATTGAACACGTTTCACGCGAGATCAGTGCCGGGCATGGCGCCGAAACATTGCGCCGAAAACTCTTATTTTCGGCGCGAATGTTTCGGCAGCCGAAAGCACAGACACGTGTGCGTCCGCATATCTCACGCCATTCGAAGAATCGCATTCAACCTGTCTCTGTGGCCTTGTGGTTAGGGTGGTCGATGATTGTTTGCCAGACGCGGGCTCGATTCCGGCTGCTATCAAAAATTTTTGCCGCATAACAAGCACACGTTGTTGATGTTTACAAGTTGTTTTGCCAAACCAAGAACACCTCGCTTTCCACACGAACCAATTTCCCCTATGTACCTGAGGAGAGAGAGAGAGAGAGAGAGTCTTCGCAAAGTTCACCTCCACAATTTATTGAATACGTTTCACGCGAAATCATTGTCGAAACATGGCGCCGAAATATTTTTCTATTGTTTTCGGCGATCTGTCAAAGTTGCTGGCAAAACTCGCCAATCAAACAATCAATCAACACTCAATCACTAATAAAACAATACTTAATTGATAATCGATCAATAATCGATCAATAGTCGATCGATAAGTCGATAATTCATCGATAATCCACGAAAACACAGCCTTTTCTAGGTTGGTGATTCCCCATCTCTCTCCAATCATTGAATACTCGATACCTAATCAACATCCAGTCACTAGTCGCATAGAAACACAAACAATCACCGTCTCTCCCCTCTCTCATCGCTTCGTTCGCTCGGCTCAGTCGCCGTTGCCTCTGAGTTCGGCCGGGGCCGGCCAACCCGCCCAAATCGTCCTAATATCTTTTAAAACGGTGGAAACTCATCGAAACAGTGCTAAATCAATGACAACACACCACGAAACTACTAATTACCACTGTACAATTTCGCAAAACAAAACGCACAACGCGGGGATCGAACCAACAAACACCGTAGATTGCTGGCCGCGCGCGCTATCCCCTACACTACCACCACACACACTCTCCCTCACACTCGTACTGCCTATCCTCTCTTCTCTTCCTTCACCTTAGACTTGCACTAAAAAATGCACTATCTCCACAAATACCAGTCAGCCGCGCACTAATCACCTATACTAGCCCCCCACTTTTTCATCCCCAATCCTCACCATATCATAACACTTTCCCAAAACACCGATTCGCTTCTTCCAAAGTCGCCGGGAAATGTATGAAATCATCACCCCAAATTATCCACAATTCACATTTTCCCCAGCAATCGTCTACTCACAGCCAATTTCCGCAATGCCCGTCGCGACTGGTCTTTGCGCCGTGAAAAGTTTTATTCAAAAATTCATAATTTGCTTTAAAGTTAAAATTAAAGAATGCGGTTTGCGCAGGTTTGTAGAGCATAACAAACGGAAGACTACTGTCCCTTCAAAAATATTTCTATTTGTTGTATTGAACACGTTTCACGCGAGATCAGTGCCGGGCATGGCGCCGAAACATTGCGCCGAAAACTCTTATTTTCGGCGCGAATGTTTCGGCAGCCGAAAGCACAGACACGTGTGCGTCCGCATATCTCACGCCATTCGAAGAATCGCATTCAACCTGTCTCTGTGGCCTTGTGGTTAGGGTGGTCGATGATTGTTTGCCAGACGCGGGCTCGATTCCGGCTGCTATCAAAAATTTTTGCCGCATAACAAGCACACGTTGTTGATGTTTACAAGTTGTTTTGCCAAACCAAGAACACCTCGCTTTCCACACGAACCAATTTCCCCTATGTACCTGAGGAGAGAGAGAGAGAGAGAGAGTCTTCGCAAAGTTCACCTCCACAATTTATTGAATACGTTTCACGCGAAATCATTGTCGAAACATGGCGCCGAAATATTTTTCTATTGTTTTCGGCGATCTGTCAAAGTTGCTGGCAAAACTCGCCAATCAAACAATCAATCAACACTCAATCACTAATAAAACAATACTTAATTGATAATCGATCAATAATCGATCAATAGTCGATCGATAAGTCGATAATTCATCGATAATCCACGAAAACACAGCCTTTTCTAGGTTGGTGATTCCCCATCTCTCTCCAATCATTGAATACTCGATACCTAATCAACATCCAGTCACTAGTCGCATAGAAACACAAACAATCACCGTCTCTCCCCTCTCTCATCGCTTCGTTCGCTCGGCTCAGTCGCCGTTGCCTCTGAGTTCGGCCGGGGCCGGCCAACCCGCCCAAATCGTCCTAATATCTTTTAAAACGGTGGAAACTCATCGAAACAGTGCTAAATCAATGACAACACACCACGAAACTACTAATTACCACTGTACAATTTCGCAAAACAAAACGCACAACGCGGGGATCGAACCAACAAACACCGTAGATTGCTGGCCGCGCGCGCTATCCCCTACACTACCACCACACACACTCTCCCTCACACTCGTACTGCCTATCCTCTCTTCTCTTCCTTCACCTTAGACTTGCACTAAAAAATGCACTATCTCCACAAATACCAGTCAGCCGCGCACTAATCACCTATACTAGCCCCCCACTTTTTCATCCCCAATCCTCACCATATCATAACACTTTCCCAAAACACCGATTCGCTTCTTCCAAAGTCGCCGGGAAATGTATGAAATCATCACCCCAAATTATCCACAATTCACATTTTCCCCAGCAATCGTCTACTCACAGCCAATTTCCGCAATGCCCGTCGCGACTGGTCTTTGCGCCGTGAAAAGTTTTATTCAAAAATTCATAATTTGCTTTAAAGTTAAAATTAAAGAATGCGGTTTGCGCAGGTTTGTAGAGCATAACAAACGGAAGACTACTGTCCCTTCAAAAATATTTCTATTTGTTGTATTGAACACGTTTCACGCGAGATCAGTGCCGGGCATGGCGCCGAAACATTGCGCCGAAAACTCTTATTTTCGGCGCGAATGTTTCGGCAGCCGAAAGCACAGACACGTGTGCGTCCGCATATCTCACGCCATTCGAAGAATCGCATTCAACCTATCTCTGTGGCCTTGTGGTTAGGGTGGTCGATGATTGTTTGCCAGACGCGGGCTCGATTCCGGCTGCTATCAAAAATTTTTGCCGCATAACAAGCACACGTTGTTGATGTTTACAAGTTGTTTTGCCAAACCAAGAACACCTCGCTTTCCACACGAACCAATTTCCCCTATGTACCTGAGGAGAGAGAGAGAGAGAGAGAGTCTTCGCAAAGTTCACCTCCACAATTTATTGAATACGTTTCACGCGAAATCATTGTCGAAACATGGCGCCGAAATATTTTTCTATTGTTTTCGGCGATCTGTCAAAGTTGCTGGCAAAACTCGCCAATCAAACAATCAATCAACACTCAATCACTAATAAAACAATACTTAATTGATAATCGATCAATAATCGATCAATAGTCGATCGATAAGTCGATAATTCATCGATAATCCACGAAAACACAGCCTTTTCTAGGTTGGTGATTCCCCATCTCTCTCCAATCATTGAATACTCGATACCTAATCAACATCCAGTCACTAGTCGCATAGAAACACAAACAATCACCGTCTCTCCCCTCTCTCATCGCTTCGTTCGCTCGGCTCAGTCGCCGTTGCCTCTGAGTTCGGCCGGGGCCGGCCAACCCGCCCAAATCGTCCTAATATCTTTTAAAACGGTGGAAACTCATCGAAACAGTGCTAAATCAATGACAACACACCACGAAACTACTAATTACCACTGTACAATTTCGCAAAACAAAACGCACAACGCGGGGATCGAACCAACAAACACCGTAGATTGCTGGCCGCGCGCGCTATCCCCTACACTACCACCACACACACTCTCCCTCACACTCGTACTGCCTATCCTCTCTTCTCTTCCTTCACCTTAGACTTGCACTAAAAAATGCACTATCTCCACAAATACCAGTCAGCCGCGCACTAATCACCTATACTAGCCCCCCACTTTTTCATCCCCAATCCTCACCATATCATAACACTTTCCCAAAACACCGATTCGCTTCTTCCAAAGTCGCCGGGAAATGTATGAAATCATCACCCCAAATTATCCACAATTCACATTTTCCCCAGCAATCGTCTACTCACAGCCAATTTCCGCAATGCCCGTCGCGACTGGTCTTTGCGCCGTGAAAAGTTTTATTCAAAAATTCATAATTTGCTTTAAAGTTAAAATTAAAGAATGCGGTTTGCGCAGGTTTGTAGAGCATAACAAACGGAAGACTACTGTCCCTTCAAAAATATTTCTATTTGTTGTATTGAACACGTTTCACGCGAGATCAATGCCGGGCATGGCGCCGAAACATTGCGCCGAAAACTCTTATTTTCGGCGCGAATGTTTCGGCAGCCGAAAGCACAGACACGTGTGCGTCCGCATATCTCACGCCATTCGAAGAATCGCATTCAACCTATCTCTGTGGCCTTGTGGTTAGGGTGGTCGATGATTGTTTGCCAGACGCGGGCTCGATTCCGGCTGCTATCAAAAATTTTTGCCGCATAACAAGCACACGTTGTTGATGTTTACAAGTTGTTTTGCCAAACCAAGAACACCTCGCTTTCCACACGAACCAATTTCCCCTATGTACCTGAGGAGAGAGAGAGAGAGAGAGAGTCTTCGCAAAGTTCACCTCCACAATTTATTGAATACGTTTCACGCGAAATCATTGTCGAAACATGGCGCCGAAATATTTTTCTATTGTTTTCGGCGATCTGTCAAAGTTGCTGGCAAAACTCGCCAATCAAACAATCAATCAACACTCAATCACTAATAAAACAATACTTAATTGATAATCGATCAATAATCGATCAATAGTCGATCGATAAGTCGATAATTCATCGATAATCCACGAAAACACAGCCTTTTCTAGGTTGGTGATTCCCCATCTCTCTCCAATCATTGAATACTCGATACCTAATCAACATCCAGTCACTAGTCGCATAGAAACACAAACAATCACCGTCTCTCCCCTCTCTCATCGCTTCGTTCGCTCGGCTCAGTCGCCGTTGCCTCTGAGTTCGGCCGGGGCCGGCCAACCCGCCCAAATCGTCCTAATATCTTTTAAAACGGTGGAAACTCATCGAAACAGTGCTAAATCAATGACAACACACCACGAAACTACTAATTACCACTGTACAATTTCGCAAAACAAAACGCACAACGCGGGGATCGAACCAACAAACACCGTAGATTGCTGGCCGCGCGCGCTATCCCCTACACTACCACCACACACACTCTCCCTCACACTCGTACTGCCTATCCTCTCTTCTCTTCCTTCACCTTAGACTTGCACTAAAAAATGCACTATCTCCACAAATACCAGTCAGCCGCGCACTAATCACCTATACTAGCCCCCCACTTTTTCATCCCCAATCCTCACCATATCATAACACTTTCCCAAAACACCGATTCGCTTCTTCCAAAGTCGCCGGGAAATGTATGAAATCATCACCCCAAATTATCCACAATTCACATTTTCCCCAGCAATCGTCTACTCACAGCCAATTTCCGCAATGCCCGTCGCGACTGGTCTTTGCGCCGTGAAAAGTTTTATTCAAAAATTCATAATTTGCTTTAAAGTTAAAATTAAAGAATGCGGTTTGCGCAGGTTTGTAGAGCATAACAAACGGAAGACTACTGTCCCTTCAAAAATATTTCTATTTGTTGTATTGAACACGTTTCACGCGAGATCAGTGCCGGGCATGGCGCCGAAACATTGCGCCGAAAACTCTTATTTTCGGCGCGAATGTTTCGGCAGCCGAAAGCACAGACACGTGTGCGTCCGCATATCTCACGCCATTCGAAGAATCGCATTCAACCTGTCTCTGTGGCCTTGTGGTTAGGGTGGTCGATGATTGTTTGCCAGACGCGGGCTCGATTCCGGCTGCTATCAAAAATTTTTGCCGCATAACAAGCACACGTTGTTGATGTTTACAAGTTGTTTTGCCAAACCAAGAACACCTCGCTTTCCACACGAACCAATTTCCCCTATGTACCTGAGGAGAGAGAGAGAGAGAGAGAGTCTTCGCAAAGTTCACCTCCACAATTTATTGAATACGTTTCACGCGAAATCATTGTCGAAACATGGCGCCGAAATATTTTTCTATTGTTTTCGGCGATCTGTCAAAGTTGCTGGCAAAACTCGCCAATCAAACAATCAATCAACACTCAATCACTAATAAAACAATACTTAATTGATAATCGATCAATAATCGATCAATAGTCGATCGATAAGTCGATAATTCATCGATAATCCACGAAAACACAGCCTTTTCTAGGTTGGTGATTCCCCATCTCTCTCCAATCATTGAATACTCGATACCTAATCAACATCCAGTCACTAGTCGCATAGAAACACAAACAATCACCGTCTCTCCCCTCTCTCATCGCTTCGTTCGCTCGGCTCAGTCGCCGTTGCCTCTGAGTTCGGCCGGGGCCGGCCAACCCGCCCAAATCGTCCTAATATCTTTTAAAACGGTGGAAACTCATCGAAACAGTGCTAAATCAATGACAACACACCACGAAACTACTAATTACCACTGTACAATTTCGCAAAACAAAACGCACAACGCGGGGATCGAACCAACAAACACCGTAGATTGCTGGCCGCGCGCGCTATCCCCTACACTACCACCACACACACTCTCCCTCACACTCGTACTGCCTATCCTCTCTTCTCTTCCTTCACCTTAGACTTGCACTAAAAAATGCACTATCTCCACAAATACCAGTCAGCCGCGCACTAATCACCTATACTAGCCCCCCACTTTTTCATCCCCAATCCTCACCATATCATAACACTTTCCCAAAACACCGATTCGCTTCTTCCAAAGTCGCCGGGAAATGTATGAAATCATCACCCCAAATTATCCACAATTCACATTTTCCCCAGCAATCGTCTACTCACAGCCAATTTCCGCAATGCCCGTCGCGACTGGTCTTTGCGCCGTGAAAAGTTTTATTCAAAAATTCATAATTTGCTTTAAAGTTAAAATTAAAGAATGCGGTTTGCGCAGGTTTGTAGAGCATAACAAACGGAAGACTACTGTCCCTTCAAAAATATTTCTATTTGTTGTATTGAACACGTTTCACGCGAGATCAATGCCGGGCATGGCGCCGAAACATTGCGCCGAAAACTCTTATTTTCGGCGCGAATGTTTCGGCAGCCGAAAGCACAGACACGTGTGCGTCCGCATATCTCACGCCATTCGAAGAATCGCATTCAACCTATCTCTGTGGCCTTGTGGTTAGGGTGGTCGATGATTGTTTGCCAGACGCGGGCTCGATTCCGGCTGCTATCAAAAATTTTTGCCGCATAACAAGCACACGTTGTTGATGTTTACAAGTTGTTTTGCCAAACCAAGAACACCTCGCTTTCCACACGAACCAATTTCCCCTATGTACCTGAGGAGAGAGAGAGAGAGAGAGAGTCTTCGCAAAGTTCACCTCCACAATTTATTGAATACGTTTCACGCGAAATCATTGTCGAAACATGGCGCCGAAATATTTTTCTATTGTTTTCGGCGATCTGTCAAAGTTGCTGGCAAAACTCGCCAATCAAACAATCAATCAACACTCAATCACTAATAAAACAATACTTAATTGATAATCGATCAATAATCGATCAATAGTCGATCGATAAGTCGATAATTCATCGATAATCCACGAAAACACAGCCTTTTCTAGGTTGGTGATTCCCCATCTCTCTCCAATCATTGAATACTCGATACCTAATCAACATCCAGTCACTAGTCGCATAGAAACACAAACAATCACCGTCTCTCCCCTCTCTCATCGCTTCGTTCGCTCGGCTCAGTCGCCGTTGCCTCTGAGTTCGGCCGGGGCCGGCCAACCCGCCCAAATCGTCCTAATATCTTTTAAAACGGTGGAAACTCATCGAAACAGTGCTAAATCAATGACAACACACCACGAAACTACTAATTACCACTGTACAATTTCGCAAAACAAAACGCACAACGCGGGGATCGAACCAACAAACACCGTAGATTGCTGGCCGCGCGCGCTATCCCCTACACTACCACCACACACACTCTCCCTCACACTCGTACTGCCTATCCTCTCTTCTCTTCCTTCACCTTAGACTTGCACTAAAAAATGCACTATCTCCACAAATACCAGTCAGCCGCGCACTAATCACCTATACTAGCCCCCCACTTTTTCATCCCCAATCCTCACCATATCATAACACTTTCCCAAAACACCGATTCGCTTCTTCCAAAGTCGCCGGGAAATGTATGAAATCATCACCCCAAATTATCCACAATTCACATTTTCCCCAGCAATCGTCTACTCACAGCCAATTTCCGCAATGCCCGTCGCGACTGGTCTTTGCGCCGTGAAAAGTTTTATTCAAAAATTCATAATTTGCTTTAAAGTTAAAATTAAAGAATGCGGTTTGCGCAGGTTTGTAGAGCATAACAAACGGAAGACTACTGTCCCTTCAAAAATATTTCTATTTGTTGTATTGAACACGTTTCACGCGAGATCAGTGCCGGGCATGGCGCCGAAACATTGCGCCGAAAACTCTTATTTTCGGCGCGAATGTTTCGGCAGCCGAAAGCACAGACACGTGTGCGTCCGCATATCTCACGCCATCCGAAGAATCGCACTCAACCTGTCTCTGTGGCCTTGTGGTTAGGGTGGTCGATGATTGTTTGCCAGACGCGGGCTCGATTCCGGCTGCTATCAAAAATTTTTGCCGCATAACAAGCACACGTTGTTGATGTTTACAAGTTGTTTTGCCAAACCAAGAACACCTCGCTTTCCACACGAACCAATTTCCCCTATGTACCTGAGGAGAGAGAGAGAGAGAGAGAGTCTTCGCAAAGTTCACCTCCACAATTTATTGAATACGTTTCACGCGAAATCATTGTCGAAACATGGCGCCGAAATATTTTTCTATTGTTTTCGGCGATCTGTCAAAGTTGCTGGCAAAACTCGCCAATCAAACAATCAATCAACACTCAATCACTAATAAAACAATACTTAATTGATAATCGATCAATAATCGATCAATAGTCGATCGATAAGTCGATAATTCATCGATAATCCACGAAAACACAGCCTTTTCTAGGTTGGTGATTCCCCATCTCTCTCCAATCATTGAATACTCGATACCTAATCAACATCCAGTCACTAGTCGCATAGAAACACAAACAATCACCGTCTCTCCCCTCTCTCATCGCTTCGTTCGCTCGGCTCAGTCGCCGTTGCCTCTGAGTTCGGCCGGGGCCGGCCAACCCGCCCAAATCGTCCTAATATCTTTTAAAACGGTGGAAACTCATCGAAACAGTGCTAAATCAATGACAACACACCACGAAACTACTAATTACCACTGTACAATTTCGCAAAACAAAACGCACAACGCGGGGATCGAACCAACAAACACCGTAGATTGCTGGCCGCGCGCGCTATCCCCTACACTACCACCACACACACTCTCCCTCACACTCGTACTGCCTATCCTCTCTTCTCTTCCTTCACCTTAGACTTGCACTAAAAAATGCACTATCTCCACAAATACCAGTCAGCCGCGCACTAATCACCTATACTAGCCCCCCACTTTTTCATCCCCAATCCTCACCATATCATAACACTTTCCCAAAACACCGATTCGCTTCTTCCAAAGTCGCCGGGAAATGTATGAAATCATCACCCCAAATTATCCACAATTCACATTTTCCCCAGCAATCGTCTACTCACAGCCAATTTCCGCAATGCCCGTCGCGACTGGTCTTTGCGCCGTGAAAAGTTTTATTCAAAAATTCATAATTTGCTTTAAAGTTAAAATTAAAGAATGCGGTTTGCGCAGGTTTGTAGAGCATAACAAACGGAAGACTACTGTCCCTTCAAAAATATTTCTATTTGTTGTATTGAACACGTTTCACGCGAGATCAATGCCGGGCATGGCGCCGAAACATTGCGCCGAAAACTCTTATTTTCGGCGCGAATGTTTCGGCAGCCGAAAGCACAGACACGTGTGCGTCCGCATATCTCACGCCATTCGAAGAATCGCATTCAACCTATCTCTGTGGCCTTGTGGTTAGGGTGGTCGATGATTGTTTGCCAGACGCGGGCTCGATTCCGGCTGCTATCAAAAATTTTTGCCGCATAACAAGCACACGTTGTTGATGTTTACAAGTTGTTTTGCCAAACCAAGAACACCTCGCTTTCCACACGAACCAATTTCCCCTATGTACCTGAGGAGAGAGAGAGAGAGAGAGAGTCTTCGCAAAGTTCACCTCCACAATTTATTGAATACGTTTCACGCGAAATCATTGTCGAAACATGGCGCCGAAATATTTTTCTATTGTTTTCGGCGATCTGTCAAAGTTGCTGGCAAAACTCGCCAATCAAACAATCAATCAACACTCAATCACTAATAAAACAATACTTAATTGATAATCGATCAATAATCGATCAATAGTCGATCGATAAGTCGATAATTCATCGATAATCCACGAAAACACAGCCTTTTCTAGGTTGGTGATTCCCCATCTCTCTCCAATCATTGAATACTCGATACCTAATCAACATCCAGTCACTAGTCGCATAGAAACACAAACAATCACCGTCTCTCCCCTCTCTCATCGCTTCGTTCGCTCGGCTCAGTCGCCGTTGCCTCTGAGTTCGGCCGGGGCCGGCCAACCCGCCCAAATCGTCCTAATATCTTTTAAAACGGTGGAAACTCATCGAAACAGTGCTAAATCAATGACAACACACCACGAAACTACTAATTACCACTGTACAATTTCGCAAAACAAAACGCACAACGCGGGGATCGAACCAACAAACACCGTAGATTGCTGGCCGCGCGCGCTATCCCCTACACTACCACCACACACACTCTCCCTCACACTCGTACTGCCTATCCTCTCTTCTCTTCCTTCACCTTAGACTTGCACTAAAAAATGCACTATCTCCACAAATACCAGTCAGCCGCGCACTAATCACCTATACTAGCCCCCCACTTTTTCATCCCCAATCCTCACCATATCATAACACTTTCCCAAAACACCGATTCGCTTCTTCCAAAGTCGCCGGGAAATGTATGAAATCATCACCCCAAATTATCCACAATTCACATTTTCCCCAGCAATCGTCTACTCACAGCCAATTTCCGCAATGCCCGTCGCGACTGGTCTTTGCGCCGTGAAAAGTTTTATTCAAAAATTCATAATTTGCTTTAAAGTTAAAATTAAAGAATGCGGTTTGCGCAGGTTTGTAGAGCATAACAAACGGAAGACTACTGTCCCTTCAAAAATATTTCTATTTGTTGTATTGAACACGTTTCACGCGAGATCAGTGCCGGGCATGGCGCCGAAACATTGCGCCGAAAACTCTTATTTTCGGCGCGAATGTTTCGGCAGCCGAAAGCACAGACACGTGTGCGTCCGCATATCTCACGCCATTCGAAGAATCGCATTCAACCTGTCTCTGTGGCCTTGTGGTTAGGGTGGTCGATGATTGTTTGCCAGACGCGGGCTCGATTCCGGCTGCTATCAAAAATTTTTGCCGCATAACAAGCACACGTTGTTGATGTTTACAAGTTGTTTTGCCAAACCAAGAACACCTCGCTTTCCACACGAACCAATTTCCCCTATGTACCTGAGGAGAGAGAGAGAGAGAGAGAGTCTTCGCAAAGTTCACCTCCACAATTTATTGAATACGTTTCACGCGAAATCATTGTCGAAACATGGCGCCGAAATATTTTTCTATTGTTTTCGGCGATCTGTCAAAGTTGCTGGCAAAACTCGCCAATCAAACAATCAATCAACACTCAATCACTAATAAAACAATACTTAATTGATAATCGATCAATAATCGATCAATAGTCGATCGATAAGTCGATAATTCATCGATAATCCACGAAAACACAGCCTTTTCTAGGTTGGTGATTCCCCATCTCTCTCCAATCATTGAATACTCGATACCTAATCAACATCCAGTCACTAGTCGCATAGAAACACAAACAATCACCGTCTCTCCCCTCTCTCATCGCTTCGTTCGCTCGGCTCAGTCGCCGTTGCCTCTGAGTTCGGCCGGGGCCGGCCAACCCGCCCAAATCGTCCTAATATCTTTTAAAACGGTGGAAACTCATCGAAACAGTGCTAAATCAATGACAACACACCACGAAACTACTAATTACCACTGTACAATTTCGCAAAACAAAACGCACAACGCGGGGATCGAACCAACAAACACCGTAGATTGCTGGCCGCGCGCGCTATCCCCTACACTACCACCACACACACTCTCCCTCACACTCGTACTGCCTATCCTCTCTTCTCTTCCTTCACCTTAGACTTGCACTAAAAAATGCACTATCTCCACAAATACCAGTCAGCCGCGCACTAATCACCTATACTAGCCCCCCACTTTTCATCCCCAATCCTCACCATATCATAACACTTTCCTCAAAACACCGATTCGCTTCTTCCAAAGTCGCCGGGAAATGTATGAAATCATCACCCCAAATTATCCACAATTCACATTTTCCCCAGCAATCGTCTACTCACAGCCAATTTCCGCAATGCCCGTCGCGACTGGTCTTTGCGCCGTGAAAAGTTTTATTCAAAAATTCATAATTGCTTTAAAGTTAAAATTAAAGAATGCGGTTTGCGCAGGTTTGTAGAGCATAACAAACGGAAGACTACTGTCCTTCAAAAATATTTCTATTTGTTGTATTGAACACGTTTCACGCGAGATCAATGCCGGGCATGGCGCCGAAACATTGCGCGAAAACTCTTATTTTCGGCGCGAATGTTTCGGCAGCCGAAAGCACAGACACGTGTGCGTCCGCATATTCTCACGCCATTCTGAAGAATCGCGATTCAACCTATCTCTGTGGCCTTGTGGTTAGGGTGGTCGATGATTGTTTGCCAGACGCGGGCTCGATTCCGGCTGCTATCAAAATTTTTGCCGCATAACAAGCACACGTTGTTGATGTTGACAAGTTGTTTTGCCAAACCAAGAACACCTCGCTTCCACACGAACCAATTTCCCCTATGTACCTGAGGAGAGAGAGAGAGAGAGAGAGTCTTCGCAAAGTTCACCTCCACAATTTATTGAATACGTTTCACGCGAATCATTGTCGAAACATGGCGCCGAAATATTTTTCTATTGTTTTCGGCGATCTGTCAAAGTTGCTGGCAAACTCGCCATCAAACAATCAATCAACACTCAATCACTAATAAAACAATACTTAATTGATAATCGATCAATAATCGATCAATAGTCGATCGATAAGTCGATAATTCATCGATAAATCCACGAAAACACAGCCTTTTCTAGGTTGGGTGATTCCCCATCTCTCTCCAATCATTGAATACTCGATACCTAATCAACATCCAGTCACTAGTCGCATAGAAACACAAAACAATCACCGTCTCTCCCCTCTCTCATCGCTTCGTTCGCTCGGCTCAGTCGCCGTTGCCTCTGAGTTCGGCCGGGGCCGGCCAACCCGCCCCAATCGTCCTAATATCTTTTAAAACGGTGGAAACTCATCGAAACAGTGCTAAATCAATGACAACACACCACGAACTACTAATTACCACTGTACAATTTCGCAAAACAAAACGCACAACGCGGGGATCGAACCAACAAACACGTAGATTGCTGGCCGCGCGCGCTATCCCTTCACTACCACCACACACACTCTCCCTCACACTCGTACTGCCTATCCTCTCTTCTCTTCTTCACCTTAGGACTTGCACTAAAAAAATGCACTATCTCCACAAATACCAGTCAGCCGCGCACTATATCACCTATACTAGCCCCCACTTTTTCATCCCCAATCCTCACCATATCATAACACTTCCAAAACACCGATTCGCTTCTTCCAAAGTCGCCGGAAATGTATGAAATCATCACCCCCAAATTATCCACAATTCACATTTTCCCAGCAATCGTCTACTCACAGCCAATTTCCGCAATGCCGTCGCGACTGGTCTTTGCGCCGTGAAAAGTTTTATCAAAATTCATAATTTGCTTTAAGTTAAATTAAAGAATGCGGTTTGCGCAGGTTGTAGAGCATAACAAACGGTAAGACTACTGTCCCTTCAAAATATTCTATTTGTTGTATTGAACACGTTTCACGCGAGAACAGTGCCGGGCATGGCGCCGAAACATTGCGCCGAAAACTCTTATTTTCGGCGCGAATGTTTCGGCAGCCGAAAGCACAGACACGTGTGCGTCCGCATATCTCACGCCATTCGAAGAATCGCATTCAACCTGGTCTCTGTGGCCTTGTGGTTAGGGTGGTCGATGATTGTTTGCCAGACGCGGCTCGATTCCGGCTGCTATCAAAAATTTTTGCCGCATAACAAGCACACGTTGTTGATGTTTACAAGTTGTTTTGCCAAACCAAGAACACCTCGCTTTCCACACGAACCAATTTCCCCTATGTACCTGAGGAGAGAGAGAGAGAGAGAGAGTCTTCGCAAAGTTCACCTCCACAATTTATTGAATACGTTTCACGCGAAATCATTGTCGAAACATGGCGCCGAAATATTTTTCTATTGTTTTCGGCGATCTGTCAAAGTTGCTGGCAAAACTCGCCAATCAAACAATCAATCAACACTCAATCACTAATAAAACAATACTTAATTGATAATCGATCAATAATCGATCAATAGTCGATCGATAAGTCGATATTCATCGATAATCCACGAAAACACAGCCTTTTCTAGGTTGGTGATCCCCATCTCTCTCCAATCATGAATACTCGATACCTAATCAACATCCAGTCACTAGTCGCATAGAAACACAACAATCACCGTCTCTCCCCTCTCTCATCGCTTCGTTCGCTCGCTCAGTCGCCGTTGCCTCTGAGTTCGGCCGGGGCCGGCCAACCGCCCAAATCGTCCTAATATCTTTTAAAACGGTGGAAACTCATCGAAACAGTGCTAAATCAATGACAACACACCACGAAACTACTAATTACCACTGTACAATTTCGCAAACAAAACGCACAACGCGGGGATCGAACCAACAAACACCGTAGATTGCTGGCCGCGCGCGCTATCCCCTACACTACCACCACACACACTCTCCCTCACACTCGTACTGCCTATCCTCTCTTCTCTTCTTCACCTAGACTTGCACTAAAAATGCACTATCTCCACAAATACCAGTCAGCCGCGCAC